>VBRH01000160.1:57407-70705 GCA_014578085.1 Cardamine resedifolia
AAAAACGGAAGAACATAAACGCGTTTACACTTCTTCAACGCTAACGTAACGACAAAACGCCAAGTGGATGACGGCGGTCCAAACGCTAATTTCAGTTGAAATCGCGTCTATGTATACTTGGAGACTTGATGAGAGGAAATATCACTGGAATCTGAACCAGACAGTTCCTGATCTTCTTAAAGGAATCTTCTTTTTGCTAGAGGATCATCTCTCGGAGAAGATAAAGCCCATAACAATCTCAGTCTTTTAAATGGCTGGAGTTGTGCGTTTATCGACGACGTCGGTTCAAGCCCTTCGCGTCTCCTCGTCCTTCACATCCTTTGCCATTGCTCTCAATCCTCTGCAACCTTGCTTACCTCCAAATTCCGACAAGAGATTGCGTCTGCTCTCATCTTCTTCCTCGTGCTCCTCTTCTGGTCTCGGAAGCCATATCCCCCTTAGAAGACCCAAGAGCCAAGTGGTTCGTGTCAAGGTACAAATGTCTTAGCTTTTAGCTGAATGTGTTCGTAAATCGAATACCCTTTTGGAATTTTATTGACTCTTGAGCTGATTTCTGATTTCATGTTCTTCAACTTTGGTTTTTATGTCTTCAAAACGTGAAATGTGACTTGTATACTTATTTAGGCAATTTTAGTTAATTTTTTGATGTTTTAGAATAAATAGCAGTTTGTAGAAGCTTAAGTTGTGTTCTTTAGCTGTTCTTGAATCTAATTGATTTCTGGTATTGAAATAATATGCTATATACAATCTCACCGCACTTCAGTTGATATCAGAAATTAGTCTTAAGTTTCACATTTTCTATAGAGATGGTGATGCTTTCGGCCATAATTTAAGTTTATGATTTGTATTTGCGGTTTAGGTAGATGAAACTGTAGCCGAGACAGAGCCACCGAAATGGTGGGAGAGGAATCCAGGACCAAACATGGTCGACATTCACTCTACTGAAGAATTCTTGAGTGCTTTAAGCGGAGCCGGCGAAAGGTTAGTCATTGTAGAGTTTTATGGAACTTGGTGTGCTTCTTGCAGAGCATTGTTCCCCAAGGTTAGTTCAAGTTACCTCTGAAGCTGTAAGACTGAGATCAAATCAATCAATTAAGATGTTTGTTTGTTGTGTCTTGTTTGAAATCTTTTCAGCTTTGCAAGACAGCGGTGGAACATCCGGATATATTGTTTCTCAAAGTAAACTTTGATGAGAATAAACCAATGTGTAAGAGTTTGAACGTGAAAGTACTTCCTTATTTCCACTTTTACCGTGGAGCTGATGGCCAGCTCGAGTCCTTCTCATGTTCTCTTGCTAAGGTATAAAAAACGGCACCTTTTTAGTTTGTAGTGACTATGGTTCTGCATAAACCATTTTCCCTTCAATCTCATAGAACTGCCTCGGTGTTATCCTTTTGAGAGGATATATCAAATACTAGAAACCTTTTGCTTGAAATTGATACTATTCTGGCATCAACCATTTGATAGATCAAAACCTGTTGAATGTATTTGGTCTGTCTCTGATTACTATTTTGACATTCTCTTCTTTGAATATTTTTTCCTTGTACAGTTTCAGAAGATAAAAGATGCCATCCGACTGCACAATACCGATCGTTGCAGCATTGGTCCACCCCAGGGACCTGAAGGATTAACCTTGGAATCTTTATCCGCGCAGAAGAATGCAGCCAAACCAGCTGGATCAAGTTGAAGTGCCAGACTTTTAGATCTCTTACTGCAACAATCTTTAGTTGCTCAAGCAAAATACTCTGCTTTAAAATTCTGTACATCTGTCATTTTTTGGTGTAAAAGAATACTTCCTATAAGTCGGTTATGATTATTTTGCTAATAGTCATTTTCAATGTACTTAAACTACTGGTCGTTATTGCTATAACGCAAGCTTATTGATGTATGCATGTGAAGTTACACAAGTCTAAATTTGCATAGTTTTGGGGTAAATTTCTAAGTTTCTCAAAAAGGTTGTAGGCAAATGGTGATAACTGATAAGTGGATAACGCAATGATTACAAGAATCAAATGTGAACTCGGGACTCAAGTGGATCAAAAGATAAGTCAATGACTGAAAACTAAAACATATTGGAACATGAGGACTGTTTGGTAAACATTTTAACGTTTTAAGTCTTTGCTGTTTCCAGATTCTCTGACGTTCCACGCGCCGCCGCGAGAACAACTAAAGAAAATCCAAAATCCAAAATCCAAAATCCAAACTTGGGTGAAGGTTGAGAAAGGAGAAAGCTCAGAGATGCAAGGAATGTGGAGCCAACTATGGAGGAAATACGCTGACTACAAGTACAACAAGTTCGAGAGGTTTGCTGTGTGGGAAATGATCGAACCTTACCGTCGACCAAAAACCTTCACAACTTTGATTACTATCTATGTCGCCGCCTTTTACACCGGCGTCATCGGCGCTGCTGTTACAGAGCAGCTTTACAAAGTAAGCTTCGTATTGTTATCGATTAAATTTGGATATTGTTATTAAATTTTTGTGGGGTTTTAGCTGATTCTCATGATTTTGCAAATGTTAGGGTTTGAAATGAGATAAATTTGGAAATTCTTCTTTGTTGATGATCTGAGCATTTTAAATTTATCAATAGTCTGTGAATTGAGAATTGTTGATTACTGATAAGGATGAGAAAACCTTTACTTGAATTGTTCTTCATTATGTCTATGAACGAAGCTTTTGCGTTGGTGCCTAATCTATCAAATTTTGAAGTGAATAAAAATTATTCATCCATTGTTCTGTAGGTTTTTTCTTGTGCATATGGAGTTCTTGTCAATGTGTTTCTTACACTGGTTTATGTTAATCAAGTACTATAGTAAGTTATGCTTCTTGTTTTCTGTACACTTATGTTGCTCCATTTTGTAAACAGGAGAAATTTTGGGAAGAACACCCAGGAAAAACAGTGCCACTGATGAAGCCAATATTCTATCGAGGACCATGGAGAGTTTATCGTGGTGAGGCTATTGCTTCAGATGCTAGCAGCCAGTGAAGGTAAACGATTACGCTATTAGAGACTCTATGGTCAAGGATTCTTGCTGGTTCACTGGTATATATACCAAACAACTTTGTGTTCAGTAGAATGCATGTGTTCGTACTTGGAGTTGTTCAAATGTTCTCTAGGTTTCTCTGGGATTTAAGCTGGTCAGTATAATCCTTGTAGACAATAAGGTCTGATGACTCTATTAAGAATTGGTTTTTCCAGGAATCACATGTAATGACAGTCTCATTATAGCATTAAGGAATTGATAAGAGAAGTTTAAGGGTATCCATCCATTTCTTTGAATATCGCTCCTTTCCATTATTAGTACATTGTAATTCGTATCTGCCTCTCTTCTAGTGTCCGCAAATAAAACATTCCCAAATACGAGAGGTGACCTAACTATCTCAGAAACATCAAAGCAGACTCAATTTTATCTCTCCAAATTAGGTACCTTCACATTCTTATAGGTTCCTGTGGTGATGTTCTCTGTTTCTTTCTTCTTTTTTTTTGTTCTGTATATCAATTGTGAAAGAATATGACAACCTATGGCACTATACCATCCCAAGGAAATGCCTCGTCGAGCCTGAGCTTATTAGGACGGGCCAAAGAGTTGTTCTCGTTAGGCCTTAGATCTCAAAGGCCATGGCTTGAACTTGTCCAATGTAGTGCCTTTAGCCTTCCTATCTCATTTAGTGTTGCTGCCGAACGAATCAAAACCAACGTCATGATATTCCGAACCAACTACATTGTCATCTTCATTTTTACTATCTTAATCAGCATGCTCTGGCACCCGGTCCACCTTTCCGTCTTTGTTATCTTGGTTATTGCATGGCTATATGTCTACTCCCGGGATAATGAACCATTGCTGATATTTGGTAGTGTGATCGATGATTCTGCTTTGGTGCTCGTTTTGTTGGTCCTCACGATCGGTATATTTCTATTAACCGACGTATCCAATGGTTTTCTGATCGGGGTTTTTGCTGGTTTGCCCGTTGTTCTGCTTCATGGCATGTGTAGGAATACAGAGACGTTGTTCGTCTTAGAAGATGATGAAGAGAAGCTGACAATGAACACAGTATCTTCGTCGGTTTCTTCTTCCTCTTAACCAATTAAACACAGGATATTTTGGTTTTGCTTTCCTGAATTTGTCTACATAGCCATTGCGGCACATCAGCATGATGTAAAAAGAACTTTAGCTCTTTTACTATCAAAATTAGGATTTGGACGTTGATGTAATGATACAAGTCTGAGACCTTACTAACACATAAAGGGTACTTTACCGTGTTTTTCTTGAGAGTGGCTCACAAAAAAATTGGTTGGGAAACTACGATAGGTCTACAATGACGTGAACAGAACAGAGACGTCGACTTTTTTGTCGCCACTCTAAACAAAGTCTTGATCGTTCACTAACTCTTTTGCAAAACCCACTTCACTCTTTCCTGAGGACCACATGTATATTCTCTGGCTCTGACATGTTTTTGTCTGTGGAAATTCATATCTCACCAAAGCAAATGGTACAGTATTAACATTTTAGTTTTGCTGATATAAACAACAAATGGTATTATAAGATCACTGCATCGACAAAGCTGAAAACTGAATAATGAAACCGAAGAAGAACACAACTGAAAGTGTAGTGAATGAATGATAAAACAATTTAAGGTTTAGTAAACCCAATAAGTTACAATAACAAAGACAATTTTCGATTTTTTCATCGTCATCGTACAAGTATGCATCAACTTTCAACAATTACGAATTGAAAGGTTATGACTTTATGAACAAATATCTAAACCTTTTGTTTCTCACAATAATTTTCAGTATTCATAGCAATGAAAGACCTTGAAATCGCACTTCGGAGCTATAGTTTGTAAAAGCATCCTCGCCGTGTGCTCTTGACGTACCACCGCATCTTTCTTCTCAACTAGCACAGCTCCGACGATCCTCTCGAATCCTCCACCTCCACCATTAGCCACGAAATCAACCAACGCAGCTTGTACTGGCCCCAAACTAGGATTATACGCAGCTGATTCCATGTACCATCCTCTGTACACTTTACCTTCGCGATCCACCAATGCCACTCCTGACGGACACCGACTATACGGCGAATACGATCTCTTCGCCGCCGATATAGCCGTGTGCTTTAAGTCGGAATCTGTATGACCGTTAGAGATTTCTCCATTTGAGAGATCGGAATCTGAAAGAAGAGTGAGGCGATTATCGTGTAGCTCGAGAAGAAGAGGAACGTCTTTCTCGAGGAGATTGTCTGGTCCGAATCGGTGCGGCAACATGCTCTCTAAGCGTACGAATCCGTCTTCGTCACCGTCGTCTTCCTCCGTGGCGGCGTCGCGGAAGGCGTTTGCATCTGTAATTAATATTCTGATTTCAGGGGCGTCGCGAATTTCTTGAAGGAATTGGCGGCAATGGCCACACGGAGCGGCGGAGACGGAGAAGTAACGGAGGTGTTTCTCGGAGTTGAGAGTAAGATTGGTGACGAGGAATTGCTCGGCGTGGATTGAGTGGTGGAGAGGGAGACCTGGGAATTCGACATTGACGCCTAAGAAGATCCGACCCGATGATCCGAGTCCGACTGCTACGACGGAAAATTTGGAGATTGGAGGACGAGCGAGGGATTTCGCCGGATTAACCAGTAAAGAAAGGAGCTGGAGGACGGAGACGCCGTGTTGATTTGCGGCGGATTCGACTTCTTCGGGTTGGATAAGGAAGCTGGGTTGATCCATTATCTAGAGCTGATTTCGGGTCGATTCGGTTGGGTTGGGTTGGGTCGGGTCGGGTAAGGTCTGTTGGGGATTTATAAAGAGAGATCTTAAGGACGGAGAGGAGGAGTGGGAGAAAGTATTTATAAGTGAGACTGTGTGCGCATTATTAGTGTCATTATTTTTATTAGTTTTAAATCTTATGATAGGTCATGATACAAATATATAGGTAAATCATTCTAGAATAACACTATCTTTATTCCATAAACAACAACATTTTCCACCAATTGGAGGATTATGAATGCACATTAAAAAAGATGAATCTTCTCCAGGACCTGTGCATAGGGCCTTGCAATCATTATCAGTTTTACAAGGCCCTTTGTAGTGACATTTGGCTCAAAAAAAATAAAATACATGAAAATACTCTAAATTAACTCATTTTATCAAGCAATCCTTTTTATATGAAGAAATAAAGGAAGAAATATTTTACCAATTGATTGAGAAAAAAGAAGACAAATAATTAGGAGAAGAAAAGCATATTGAACTTTTTGTGCTACATTGTTATCTCTGTAACTTTTTTTTAGTTAGGACAGTTTTTTTCCTTGGTCTTAGAGCAAACGGTGAGATTTTTATACAAAAGCACCATCATTGGTAGAGACTCAATGAATCTATTAGATAATATTACTTTAATAATTCTAATATAATTTAATTATTATTTTTAATTTAAAATTATAAAGAAAAATGCAAAACCAATTAGATTTTAACATGTATTAAATGAAATGTTTTTATGGGTTCTCATATGAGAATTGAGAACATTTCACTCCACATGCCCTAAAGGATTACCGGATCCATCAATATATACCTATTTATTTCATATTCAAAAAGATATATTCATATCTAAAAAGTCAGATTGCACAATTAATTTCAACATATTCTCTTCAATAAATATCCAAATTTACCTTCCATTTCTATGAGATTTTGGGAACGTATGGATCTAGAAAAGGCTACTAAGAAGAGAACTACGATCATATGTACAAATTAGATTTGACAAAGAAAAAGCACCTAAAAGACTTAACCACAAAATTGAGTTGTATTTGTCTTCAATCTCAATGTTGTAAACACATTTTTAATAGATCAATAATATTTATTTGAAATGTTTTTATAGATTAGAGTACCATTATATTTTTATAGATTAGATTACCATTATATTACACGATAGTTTTACCTTAATTTTTGTTTGATACATAGGCAAATCTAAAGTGATCCAAACATTAGTTTTTATTAATTTAAAATCTTATGATATATGATGATACAAATATATGGTTGTATCATTGGGGGGGATAAGCTAAACAGCAACATTTGCCATTAATTGGGGGATCTTTAATGCACTGTGTGAAAGTTGGATCTTCTCCAGGACCTGTGCATATCGTCCTGCAGTCATTGTTAGTTTGGCAGGGACCTTTGTAGTTACAGTGGTTTGCTGGAAAAAAACAAAAATATTAATAAATTCTATGATTATGAATTAACTCAACTTATCTAGCATTCCTTTTTTTTTTTATACGAAGAAATAGAGGAATAAGATACTACCAGTTGATTGAGAAAAAAGAAGACAAATAATTAAGAGCAGAGACGCAAGTTGAAATTTTTGTGCTGACATTATTGTTTATGTTGCTCTTTCCTCGTTGGGAGATAGTTTTAGTTTTCTTCTTTATTTTAGAGCAGGCATCTCCATTTATATAAGGGATTACATGATTAATTAAATACCTAAAAACTCCGATTGCAAAAAATCTCTTAACATATCTCATGAAAAATCTTGCATTAATTATAGTCATATCCTCTGCAACAAATCCAAATTCAAAATTACAAAATAAATATTTTGCATCAATTATAGTCATAGTCATGAAAAATCTTGCATTATCTAAACATTTAATTACTACCTTTAGAATGATACCTAAAATATACTATATAAATTTATATATAGTGTACTACCTTTAAAATGATAATCACAACATATCTTGCATTAGTCTTAAAATTTAATTACTACCTTTAAAATGATATCTAAAATATACTATATATATATATATATATAAATTTCACTTTTAAGTCTTTTTAAAAAATCTTAGTTTAATATCTTAAAAAACAACCAAAATGAACTAATCAAGTAGTTATCAACTAGTTCCGCATTTTCCAAATCCAGTTCATATAGTTGGAGTCATCAACTTTAATTTGTTTTTTCTTTTTTTTTTAAGAATTTTTATATTTTTGAAAAATAAGTTAAGCTCACAAATACATGTCTTATATGTCGGAAACGCAACCGAAACATTGCTAAACATATCTGAGACGTCCCCTTTCTGTGTCATGCCGTCCCCATCATTTCGAGACGCCGTAGAGATTTTTTGCCGGTGTCCCGTGCTGTCCCATCTCCGGGATGCAACATGTACATGAGACGGTACTATTTTGCCGTCCCCGTGTTTCATAGTTTACAAATTTACTATTTCTGGAATCAAAAGCTTCTTTAAACTTTTTGAATGAAAATAAAAAGAATGTATTGGATTAGAAAGTATTCTCACTGAAGGTACCAGTCTTAAGTTGGATTTTTTTCTGGAAAATATTCTACCTAAGCGAAAAAAACAGAGCTCAAACATTTGTATCCTACCGATTTAAGTTCCGAGAATAACTTTTTCTGGTTCGCCAGAAATGAGAAAAGCTCATGCAAGGACATTAACCATCTTTATTTTAGAGCAAATAGACATCTCCATTTATATAAGGGGTTTCATGATTTGAAAGTATAAAGTAATCTATGTAATGAAAATCTCTCTGGACCATTATACATTTATGCTGCAGTAAAACCTCTATAAATTAATAATGTTAGGACAGAATTTTTTTTATTAATTTAGAGAGTATTAATTTATCGATAAATTAATTAATAGAGAGATTTGCACAATTTCAAAATAAAATTAATATTTAAAGTAAGAAATTGAAAATGATACTTTAATATTTTTAGTGGCAGTTACATGTTAGGAAACAATTATCGTATATGCAATTTTTAATAATTTTTTATGTAATTTGAGAAGATAATACCATATAATTTTAATGTAATATGAAAAAATTATAAATAAGTTACAAAAAAATACAAATTTATGAATAAACAAACAACACTATAGTCATATTTCACTAAATTATCTTAGTTATATTTCATAGTTTTATATAATTATTAATTTATGATATTGATGGGACCATATAATTACATAGAATTTTCAAAAAAATTATTATCTTATTATTTTATCGAATTATGTTAAATATTACATTGGTCCAACTTGGAACCGAAAAAAATTATTAATTTGGAGAGGTTATTAATTTATAGAGGTTCTACTGTATTTCAATTTTCAAGATAAGACGTCCCTAAGTAAACCGATTGGTTTTGGTTTGTGAGTTATATCACTGCTACTAAGTACTAACTATTGAAATAATAAATGATTTTTACTAAAATTTTATAATTATATTTTAATCATTCTAAGAAAATTAAATTGACAAATAAAAAACAAAAACAAAGAAAAAAAAGTATAACAAAAGCAAAACATAAGTAAAATATTAGTAAAATATAAATTAAAATAACAAATAAATAAATATTTTTTGGCGGTATATTAACGAATTAATTGAATTACATTTGTCTCAATTTGCACAGTCTTGTCCCCAGATTGATGAGTATGTGTCACTGTTTCATTCGGTTTTGTCAGCCTTTTAGATTGTTTTATATTCTTAACCGAATAGATATCAAAAGCCCTTCCTCCAACAAGCAACAAACCAACTGCAATCTCAATGAAAAAGTGGAAACAAAATCCAGTTGGATCGAAACGAATATTTAGACCACTTGATTCGTATCAGTTCAAACGAAATTTGTTACTCTCAACTCTCAACTCTCAAGCAAACTATAGCTGGATCGTCTAGAGTAACATCGCCGCGAGAGCTCAGCTTCTTCACCCGCATAGATCTTGAACCATGACTCTCCACAATATGCAACATATTATTAGAGTTTGTAAACTAATTTTCTCATTAAGATTAAATTCCCGATTTACAAGAGCTTATATAGAGGTTAACATTAGCTAAATACTTCTATCTGTACAACTCATATTCACAACAAACTTCAACTAACTTCACAACTTCTTAACGTCACACTTAAACGGCTCTGTTTCCTCTGTTACAGCTCTGTTTCAATTCTTCATTTTCTGCTTCAGTATATTCATATAATCTTCGTGAAAAATTGACGCTTGGAAAGAAGCCAAGCGTCTTGGAAATCGACTGGTGTAATAAGTTTCTTTTGGTTGAATCAATCTTCACAGACATTCACGATCAGTAAAAGTTAAACATTTAGTTAATTAAGATGCATCTTGCAAACAAAAAACTGGAACAAACCTTTAAACTCAAGAAAACATACGAATCTGCTAAGCAAAGACATACATTTTCTACACCCAAACCACCTCATATATGCTCTGCATTATTTAAGAAAGACATCACATGAAAGTTAAAGCAGAGAGCATTGGAACCAAGCCACAAAGAAACAGATCTACCGATTAGTCTTGGACATTCTGGCTCGATGCTGAAGTTACCAAACTTGTCGTATTCTAGAGAGAGAAACTTTTTTTATTTATTTTGTTTTAGGCCCTTTTTCTATTGTAGTTACACACCAAAACTTTGTAAAAAGAAGCAAAAGCCCCCGAGAGAAAGAAACCGACCACGTAAGAGTGGTTTGGATCACTCGTGTCGAATCGTCATCTTCGTCTCATCGCCGCCATGTTCAGTTTTTTTTTTAAAAGCTCAAACCTTTTTCCAAATCAGACAAAACTCAACACTTAATGAAACAATGTCAAAAACAGCTAATTTTCTGAGCCTCAGATCCAATCCTCTCCCACCGCTATTCTCCTCCACCGGAAATTCCCATTTCCTCCGAGCTTCCTCTGCTCTGAATCTTTTGACGGCTGCTTCGAAACCTTTCCACCGGTTAATTCGCGCTTCTTCACGTCGCCGGCTAGTTCTCGGTGGTTTTGGCGGGGTTTCGTTGTGGATGAACAACAACATGTCCGGTTTTGGCGGTAAATCTTTCATTGCTTCGGCGAGGCAGACGAATCCTTCTCCCGTCGAACAGGTCTTCTTCTTCTTCTCCCTTTCTGCTTCAATTAGGGTTTCAAATCAACAGGCTGATTGTTCAAAGTTTCTAGCTTTAGGAATTTGGGTTTATCAGTGGGACTTGGGAATTCAGAAAATCGGAATGTCGTCTAATTATTCAAATTTTGTAGTTTTATGAAAAAATTGAACTTCTTTGATTGGTTTTAGGCGTTGAATAAGGTGGATTGGCCCGAGATTTTCCCATTCAAAGAAGAAGATTTCCAGCGATTCGATGAGTAAGATACAATTTCCAAGCTTTTGTTATTAGTCTTACTCTGTTTTTTTGTTCTCTGTAAACCATATTTGAGAGTTATAATTGTTTTGGTTTGAGACATACTGAAATCTTGTGAGTTCTGTCCTTAATTTTTGTTTGGGTTATTGTCAGGTCCTCTGATTCAACATTCTATGAAGCTCCAAGGTTTGTGACACACATTGATGATCCAGCCATAGCTGCATTGACTAAGTATTACTCCAAGGTGTTGCCTCAGAGCAATACTCCGGGAGTGAGCATACTCGATATGTGTAGTAGTTGGGTATGTAAACAAAAATGCTAATCCTTTTAACCAAGTGTTTTTTTGAGAATCCTCTCAAGTTAGATTTATGGCTCTTATGATATTACATATAGGTCAGTCATTATCCAGCCGGGTATAAGCAAGAACGAATAGTTGGAATGGGTATGAACGAAGAAGAACTTAAGCGGAATCCGGTAAAGAAGATTCAATATTGTATATTTACTACTTAGAGATGAGATAGATCATCATAGCATAGGATCTTATTCTCTCTCTCTCAGGTTCTCACCGAGTACATAGTCCAAGACTTAAATCTCAACCCAAAGTTGCCTTTTGAAGACAATTCTTTTCAAGTTATTACCAATGTGGTAAGAGACCTAATCGCATTTTTCCCTAAAACTTACACTTCTCATGTGAATCTCATTTTATTACAAATTTGTATGGTTCTTGGCATCTCAACAGGTAAGTGTGGATTATCTTACAAAGCCACTTGAAGTTTTCAAGGAAATGCACAGAATCCTCAAACCCGGAGGACTCGCTCTAATGAGGTTCTCTTTAACATCAGTCTTTCAAGTCTTGTGACACCGTAATAATGTAATATAATAAGTAATAACTTGATCATATCATCTTTATTTGTAGCTTCTCGAACCGTTGCTTCTTTACTAAAGCAATCTCGATATGGACATCAACGGGCGATGCAGATCATGCTCTCATTGTGGGATCATATTTTCACTATGCCGGAGGATTTGAATCTCCTCAGGTATTTCTGTATATTTCATCAACACACTTTCTTTTAGAAAACCTTTTTTCACTCTTCCTTTGGTGATGAAGTTATTCCAACTTGTGATCAATCCAGGCCGTTGATATATCTCCAAATCCAGGGCGTTCAGATCCTATGTACGTTGTTTATTCCAGAAAACTCCCCATGGCTTAAAAAGCTTGAGATCCAAACACTCTTATGTATACACATGACTAGTTTCAAATTTTCAAATAAAATTTTTTAGACCAAACTGAGAAAGAAACAGAATGGTTTCTTTGTTTTCAGACAATTAGGGGAATCTGATTTATACAGAATATTCCATTCTCTCAACACTAATATCACCACAAACAAGTTTATCTCTTGGCTCTATTTCTCCACAAACTTAGTTAACTATCAAGCCAGAGCATTTAGACTCTTTAAGAAAAACATGCCCTGGAATCCCACGACTGTTGTTCTTACAATGACTCCGTGATCTTGGACAGGAACAATGATAACTGAGACAAGAAAAACATCTTTGGCCACTTACTGATTTCAGTTTCTGGCTCTGTCTGTTGTGCTTACGCAACCACTGATATTTAATTTCATGGATCTTCTAGTAGTACTCCGACAGTAAGATTCAGAAGATGAAGAAACAATGGTAACTCTGGTAGTTCATTGACAATGCAATTGGGAAACTTATAATTTACTGAGAATTAGATTGAACAAAACATAATAATCATCATATTATTTTATTTACGTCGATATAATAACCAATACAAGTGTAATTGCCCTAATGGGTTAATATTTTTTCCTTACATTATTATAATCATCAAATAAATTTACGCTTTCAATTTTTCAACTATTAGGAATTTTGTAACAAAAGTATGGATTTATTCTTTGATTACTTGTGTCCATTGTTTGTTCACTCCCACAACAAATAGACCAAAAGAGCGTTTGCGTTTAAAAGTGGTTGAAACTTGATACTGACCTTTAAAAGTAGAGAAAATTGGAATATAAGTTAGTTTTTAAATTTGTAATATGCAAAAAGATAGTTTTTTTTGTACATTTAGGTAGTTTTTTTTGGTAATTTGCTATTTAGGTAGTTTTTGAATTTGAAAAATCTTATCTATCCTTCACCTTTTTATCTATCTGCTATATTACCATTATACAATAATTTTTTTTTTCTTTGTTTCCTTTTT
>VBRH01000160.1:70759-90939 GCA_014578085.1 Cardamine resedifolia
TTTTTTATCTTTCTCATTTTTCTTTATTTCTCTTATTTATTTTTCTTTCTTTCTTTCTCTTATGCAACTATTACATAAATCTTATCTATGGATACTTTGCTATTTAGGTAGTTTTTGAATTTGAAAAATCTTATCTATCCTTCACCTTTTTAACTATTTACTATATTACCATTATACAATAATTTTTTTTTCTTTGTTTCTTTTATTTATCTTTTTCATTTTTCTTTATTTCTCTTATTTATCTTTCGTTTTCTCTATTATGCAACTATTACATATATATATATACATATATGTCATATTATACAGGTGTACACCGTCTTATATATATATGTACATGTTGTTATACATGTATACATCATCATATATTCATATGTATGTAATTTTATATATGTGTACACCAACGTATAGCTTAACCAAGTGTATATTATTCTATATTCATATGTTTACTATTCTACATATATATGTAATTTTTTTTAGGACTGATGTATGTTTAGCCAAGTTACAAAAAATATTTATAAGTTTAGCTAAATTAAACTTATCTCTCTCATTTCTTCGTATGTTTTTTTTTGTCTATCAATTGTATGATGTTTATATTTATAATCATCAAATCCAAAAAAAATTAAAGCAGAAAAAGGAATAAAAAGTGAATGTTTAAACATTATCCACAAATAAAGATAAGCATAAATATAAAATTTTCTATTTTTAATTTTTAATGTTTGTATATGAAATGGATGTTTGATTTATAACGTATGTATAATGTATACCATCGTTTATAACATACACATTAATATACAGTGTACACTCCGATTTATGATGTACACACTGATATATGACATATACATTGGTTTATGGTATACGTCATAATATTATTAGTGTATACACTATAAATCATGGTGTACACCATATATTTGGTTCCCACATTTTTCTCTATCTTTTGGTCTCCACATTTATTTCTTTTTTTCTCACTTTTTTCTCTATCTTTTTGTCTCCACATATATCTCTCTTTCTTCTCACTTTTTTCTCTTCCTATATTTCTCTAAGAAATAAGGGTATTTTTATCTTTAAACCTTCTTACTTTTTAAAAACTACCCTTCAAAACTATTTATTTCTCAAATTTAAACTCAAAACTACCTATTTCTCTAATTGAAACTTGAAAACTACATTTTCTCCCGATAAGCTCTTAAAAGTAATCGTTTATGACGGTTGAGAGAGCGAGAAGGAACGCAAAATGGAGGAGTGGATTCCACTGTTCGACATTTTCTGCAAGAGTCCATCGCCGGAAACCGAGGCTTCTCTGTGGCTAGATGAGGCTTCCAACTCTTTTTCCTCCTCCCCGGCGGCGCCGATCAACCGGAGCTCCTTTGTTTCATTGCTGAAGAAGCAATGCAATCAGAATTCATCTACGCCTGCAAATAAGTAATGCCCAGATTTTTCAATTGGATTTGTTTTTTTTTCTTTCTAGTACCGATTTGGGTTTGCTGATGAAAAATTTGTTTTTTTTCGTTAGGCTTCTTTTCATTGAGACATTACCCAACATGGTTCAGTCAAAGATTCTATCTTTCCTTCTTTTCGAGTATCAGAGGTTTTGCGTTAGTGATTTGGTTTGGCTGGCTAGAGAAATGTTGGGTGTTGGTGGTAGTAAAGTTGTCGATTTCTGGGTTCTGAGAGATGCACAGAACCTGCTCGATAGAATTCCTAAACCAAAGTTTGATTGGATATCTCATCTAGATTTGGATTCAGCAGATGACGACAGCATGAGTGAGGAATTTGACTCTGTACCTGATTGGCTTAGTGAGAAGGCGGCTTCGACTGGTTCTATTCTTCCTTGGCTTCCTGTATCATGCGCTGATGTAGATTCAGAAATGTTGGTTGTTGATTCTTGGAATGGTAAGGAGATGACTCAGATCAGAGAGAATATGGAAGAAGATCAGAGAGAAGTTGCGGTTAACATTGATCATACCATAAATGTTGCGTTACTACAACCTGATGATCATGAAATGGCGGCGAAGATTAGAGCTCAGATTACAAGTTTTGAGTCTACTTCTGAAGTTTTATCCTTGTGTGATGAAATTCGGAAATTTTGCTTGGAAAAGTGTAGGGACTCTTTTAGATTTTTGGCTTTGATTGAGCCTTGGAATGCAGATGATGAGACTGCTGCAGTTCTCCTTTCGAATTTGCATAGTGGAAGTGAGGGAGAAGAGCTTGGTTGGCCAAGCCAGGTTCTATGTTCGATCGTGCTTCCCAAGTTTTTGGCTCTTGAGAAATCCGCATCTCGTGTGTTGATATCTGCAACGATCGAGTTTTGCAATATCCACCATAGAGCAGCTGAGTATGCATTGGTGTTTCCTTTGATACTCAGGAAAGAAGGGATAAACAACTTCATTGGTGAGGTGATTTCAAGGGTGTTGAAAGAATGCTTGCACTTGGGTCATATTTCTGGTTTTTGCCAGAAGTTACTTTGTGGGAGAACAGAAGAGAGGAGGTGTATGTTCCTTCCTTGTCACCGAGATCTTATATCAGATGAACCAACATGGAATGAATCTCTGTTTATTATCTTTCAGAACATCTTGATCCACGACGTCCCTTTAACCCAAGATTCCGTTGATTGTCTTGTTTCTAAGGTTCAGGAGTTGGCGGAAAGGTACTCCAAATCTCTAAAATTTGGAAACTTCTTGCTACATTTTATTGCCAAATGTGCTCCAATGCTACAAGCTCATAAGTATCAGCTGATGGAATCTGTTAAGTGCACTAACAGTCTCGTTACAAAGTCTATCCTATCGAAACTCAACGCCTTGTAGCTCCTGTATCATAGTTTGTTCTTTAGTATTAACCTTTCTTCTATGGTGATATGAGCATTCATCTGGGAGAGGATCTAGGAATTGACAATTAGTAGTTCTCAAGGGCTTGATCAGGGGTTATGAAGGTGTTATCAAGGCTTATCTCAGATTAGCACTAAAGTAACATTTTCCTTTTGTTGGAACGACATGGTGACAGGTATGAACATAACACATGGATATCAGTCTACTGATTATGTATGACCCGGACATGCCTTGTAAGAAAACACAAGAATACAAGCCCTAGCTAAAGGAGAATTTGATGGGTGATTCATAGCATTGGAAGTCCAGATAATTCCTAGACTGCTCATTATTTCTCCATGGTCTAATATCTGGAGCCTGTCATGTCTCCGAACTTGGTGGTTAAGCAAACTTCAGATCATCTCAAAACTTGAAGCCACAGTGATCAACAGCAAGACTTGACACTCTTAGTCCATGTGTAGCCGCCCATATCAGTCTACAGATGAACGATTCAAGAAACACACTAAAGTTCAGTTCAGTTTTCATAAAACAAGCCTCTCGGCTGTGCTGTGTATAGATATATGGAGAGATCAGAAGAATGGTTCGAACTAATATCACCAATAGGCATGAGAACGAGATCTAAGACTAGCAACAAAGCGCTTACTGGAAGACCTGATTTTGTTTTCGTTCTCTTGGCTCATGTAAGGTAGACTGTACTGTAAACACATTCAATGTATTCTAATGATACCAAAATGACGAATCCAAATAAAGTTTCCCTTCACTGTTTTTTTCTGGCTCCTTGTTTTCAATGACAAGTGATTTAAGGATGTTATGTGCCCACACAATGATGACAATACTTAGTTGAAGCTATATATCAGTCTATTACAGATCCGGTGGAAGAAATGGTGTTGAGCATTATACTAAACCATTGCTAATCAATGAATGCATAAGCTAAGTCTCTCAGATGTGAACTCAGGAATCGAGCCAATGCCTGAACTTGCATATCCCACGGCGACTTTCCGTGAAAGAATCTCGGATTGACTGCAACATGGCTGATACTGCAGGAACACTGTACAGCTCTTGGTCTTGTTCCTGCATTAAGCATCAAATACAATATGTCCAGATGTTTCTGTCATAGATGCACACGGAAAAAGACAGTGAAGTGCCTTGAGTAATAACACGTACCATCTTGGTGAGACGCTCTTCAAGACTTAAGGGGACTGTTTCAGTAGACATGAATATCTTACGATAGGCTGCTCTTAGGCTCTTCATCTACCAGTGCCAAGAAACAAAGACAGGATTTTTTGGTAACACTCCAAAGTGATAAACAGTTTCTTACTTCAAAAGACTCCACATTGGGACACAGTACAAACCTCTGACATAGTAAATCCATTTCGTCTAAGTCCCTCCAGATTCAAACTGCGAAGTTCAGCTCGTTCTCCAGTCACCAGCATGTACTTTGGAACATCTTGTGAAACCTATATAGAACCGCACCAGTGAGTACTCATTCGAAATATGGGCATTTGAGAGGTATTAGAAAATGTACCACAGAACCACCGCCAATGAAAGCGAAAGAGCCAATATGACAGAACTGGTGGACGACCGTGGCTCCTGCTGTGTGTGTATAGTCCTGCATTCACAACATGAACCAAATGAAACAATGCTGCTAAATCCAGGTTTAGAGTATAGACACAAAGAAAATCTTACTTCTACAGTCACATGGCCCGCAAGAAGCGTATTGTTGGCAAAAATGTTGTGGTCACCAATCTTGCAATCATGGGCGATATGACAAGAACCCATGATTAGATTGTTGTCACCAATAACCTATTCGAGTAATAATCAAAACAAAAAACATGAGGAAACCTCTAGGAACATCAATGATATTAGTCAATGGCCAGTTGCATACCGTTTTATCAGTGGACTTTGATGACCTGTGAATCGAGCAGAACTCCCTAATTTCATTGTTGTCACCGATGCAAAGAACGCATTCATCCCCATTCTAACAGAAGAAAACACGGCATGAGATCTTGATAGATATCGGTTCTAGTCTCTAAAAGGAAAATTAAAATTAAAAGAGGCGATACAATATATATCTCACACACCTTGTACTTCAAGTCTTGACATTTAACACCAACCACGGCGTGGTGACCGATAATGTTATTGCCTCCTATGAATATATAACCAGGAAGCTCATCGCCAACAACAGCACCACTGGCTGACAAAAATTCAAGGCAGACACATAGCAAAAATCAATGGATATTAAAACAATAGATGTTATTTAGTACGGAAGAAAGTTTTAAAGATCAAATTTTTTTACGTCATGAGAACACAAGATTCTCCCAACTCTGTGTTTCCAAAGATATGGCTAGAAGGATAGAGTTTGCAGCCATTGCCTAGCTTCACTGAAGAGCCAATTGTACAGTATGGACCAACTGAAACTCCCTGTTAGCCAACATTTGTCAAGACAAGTCTCCAAGGAAACTTTAATATGCTCAAAATCTCAAACAAAGTATCATACTTTGACCAGGGTTTATCAAATCCATCTTGTTTCTACTAATTTGAACATCCGGTTATCTAAAGCTAAAGAATATTACTTTGCGACTGTTTAGCAATTCTAGATGATCAGAGAAGAAGTTTAATCCCAAACTAGTTTTCAAGGTTTGATTATAGTTGATGGCAAGAATAAGCAATGTCACTAAAAAAAAGTCAAACCTTGCCAATCACAGCACTTGGGTGGACGATAGCACTCGGGTGTATAAAGACTTCAGAATCTCTACCATCATCATGAGAATCTGTTCCAAACACACACAATTATTCACAGCTTAGAGTAGAGAGATACAAATTCTGCTAATCATGCCCCAGTAAGTATAAGCGGGAAAAGAGAGAGGGAGATTTACAGGAGAGACTAGAGGAGAGTCTGCGGATAGTGGAAGTGAAGAGAGGAGAGAAAAGCCTCTCGCGAGCTTTAAGGAGAGAAATCATGGCGGGCTACGTAGACCAAAACCAAACCCCTTCAATTTCATACATGTGTTCGACGAAATGCCTCAATGAAAAGATCAACGAGATGAAAATTCCACACGTGCCCAAGGATTGTGCACGTGGCTGGGCTTTTTATTACTTTTGGTCGACCTTTACTTATGAACAATTTTGGTTGACTCTTAATAAATTTCATTTAAAGTGAATTGATTTGTTTTTTTGTCGTCTTTCATAGTATAAAACTCCATTAAGAAATAAAGAAACAGAGTATCGAAATAGAGGAACAAATACATGTTCTTTCATGGGCAATGAGAAACATTTTTTACTCTAAAGAGTAATGTTAAAAATCTTCTTTTGTTATTTTGTTGACTAGCTGCAGAAGGATCCTCTGTAGTTCCTCTGCGTTGCTCCATTCTTTGACTTGTGCTTTGATAAGTGAGGAATTATCTGAAATCTTCTTCCATAGCGGATAATTGGTTCTCGGCATCACACAATCACACTCTCTTAGTTTCAGTGTCGGACAGAAGTCACCTCCTCCATCTCCGAGGTAGATAAACCTTGTTGAAATTTGATCATTGGGAGTAGAAGCACGTATATGATCCATTACTAGACCCTGAAGAACCATAAACAATCATTCGTTAGTTAAAATCCTAAAAACTGAATCCAATCCAAGGGTAATGCTATAGTGCAATCAGATGCAACTCGCATAGACAGTGTTAGATTTCAGGGATTTCAGATTACGAGCAAAGCTTAACGAAGTACAAGTCTTTCCATATTAAATGTACCGGGACAACTTAAGAATTGAAATTATCAGCTTATGGACTCAAACTAATCCCAAATTCAAGCTTGAGAACAAAAAAAAATTGCAACTTTAACTAAACGAACATGGAGGCTTGTATGATGTACAAAGATACAGTACCTTGCATAGATTTGAAGGACAAAGATTGCAGCTATGTGGAGTCAACGCATCACTATGGTAAGGGAAGATCCGCAGCTTTCCATTAGCATCAACAGAGGTTTGGTTTGTGTAAATTTCTGAAAAGCAATCCAACAAGTGATGCTGGTCTAGTATATTCTCTATGAAAAAATGATTTGCATCACTCACAATCTTTATATCACATCTGCAATAGAACAAAAAGAAGCTAAGACAATCTTTGACATGAGAATCTAAGTGAACTAATAATAATCATTGTTCATATTTCCATACCCTAAAGATCTGGCTGATTTGATAGCTTCAATAATCTGAGAATCAATAGGCATTTTTCTCAAGCAAGCTTCAATGTCTTGAATCGATCTACCTTGTGAATGCAGCTCCTCCATCATCCTATCCTTTCCACATTCCAATCAAAATAAAATAAAAAAATTCAAATATATTCAAATTTTTTTTATAGAAAATGCTGACTGAGATTTTCGATGCTTAATATATGAAATACCATAAGGCGATTCCATGGTAAAGTGAAGCGGAGCTGATGGAAGATCTCTGTGAGTCCCATTTCAGTGACCACCCAATTGTCACTATCTCCGTCGATCAAAGTCCGATCGAAGTCAAATACAATCACGATCGAGGCCATTTCTGTACTTTGAACGCAACGCCGGAGCTCTGCTTCTCGCCGTCGATATTTGACTCCGTCACTGCAAATCGCTTTTCCTCTTTCCTAATTGGTCGACGGCAAGGCCAAATGTCCGCTGTCTTTTTTCTTTTTTTCTTTTTTTTTTGTCGTCCGCCACTTTTAGTCTCTTACAAAGACAGAATTACCACTCTTCACTTCATTAATTACATTCGAGCCATCCATTCGTATTAAACAATGGGCCGAATGACTGATCTAAGGCCCATTTCTCTCGATCCATGTATTGAACTAATTCGCAAATCCGATGGTCATAATCGGCTCCAAGATTTTTTACTTTGATCTAAAACAACCCTTTATAGTTAAATTACAAAAATTACAACACAGTAAATATCTTACATGCTATTGGTTGAGTAAGTGGACCCAACTTCTCCAATAGCCAATAAGATTGCAGGAAACACGTTAACAAACGTATCATGGGTTCCATTTCATGAACACGGCAGAGGATCAAAAACCCATATTTAATCGGCAATGAAATCGTAAAACCCATCATCTTATATAGAATTTGATTAAAGTCCCAAACTTTCCCAGATTTTAGAGTGACAGAGCTTATTTTGACTTCAATGGTTTGGATGGATCGAGTTCTGATAGCTCTAACATTAGCTCTGCTTGCCTCGTCAGCTTTACTACCGGTTTCAGATGCCGTGAAGAAACCGTCGTCGGCGCCGAGAAATGAGGATGTTCCGTACATTAAGTGCCAGGTTTGCGAGAAACTAGCTTCGCGGCTACACCAGCTAGTGAAGGAGAAGCAACAACAGATCTCGCCTAAGAAGGTAGACTTTTATGTAAATCAGTGATCTTTCTATTTGATTTTTCTTTTTATTGGTGTGTTTCTAGTTACTGAGATTTTATGGTTGATAACAAATGTTAGATCTCGGAGTATGAGATCATTGAGATTGCTGAAAATGTCTGCAATTTGAAGAAAGAGGAAGCTGATTGGATGCTCAAGATTGACATTGTTGAGAAAGGCGATAAGCTTGAGGTATTTGTGATTTCTCTATCTCTCTACCACTTGTTTGATCCATGACTATTCCATTGTAGCTTAGAAGAAGCTTCACGTATTTGGTAAATTAGGATTGAATTAAGTTGAAACTTGTACATTTGTTATTGAATCTAAATGCTATTGTTTTGATAATGTTCCATAGCTGGTTGAGCAAGAAGAAGAAGGGATGTGCAATTCCGAGTGCAAGACAATCGAGACTGCTTGTCAAAAGGTGAGCATTTTGGTCTTTCAGCTATTAAAACAATTCCATTTGCATTTTCTCTTAGCATTAGGAGTTAGGGAATGTGATTTTTATTTGTTTGTCTGTTTCCAGGTTATTGGTTACTCAGACACTGATGTTGCAGAGTATATATTCAAGTCTAAGCCTGATCTTGTTTCACTGGTGAATCATCTATGCAAAGACCTGACCGATGCTTGTAGCAAGAACCCGCCTCCCGTTCCCAAGGTACCTTCCTATACCCTTTCTTCGAAACCATTTTACTATATCTTGGAGCTTCCGTTTAGTGATATAGAAAATGTGGATCCTTGGTGATTTGGGTCTGTGGATGTTTTCATTTTGTTGCTGTGGAGATGACATGTTGATGAAAAGACAGAAACTTTGTGTGACAAGTGTCTCTTTATCTTTGTCTAGGATCGGGTTCCTGGAGAACCGTTTGTTGCAAAACCATCAAAAGATGCTGAAATGGACAAGATCATGAGATCTATGCAGGTGAGTTCTGATGACTTAAACTAACTCTTATACTGACATCAAGATCCATGGAATGATCTTAAACTAACTCTTGTACTGATATCATCCCTTCAGGAAATGCCAGGAGCACCTGGCATGAAGGTATATTCTAGAGAAGATATAGAGAAGTACAAGGATAACTTGGGGAACTTAGGTAATGAAGTTGATGGTGACGATGATGACGATGAGGAAGAAGATGAAAAGTTTCCCAAGAACTTGGTACATAAGAAGCTTCTGTTTTCAAATCTTTGGGTTAAGCATTCATGAAGAAGAGAGAACCAAGATCTTTCAGTAATTTTTCTAACCCACTTTTATGATGTTGTTGGCTTGTAGGGAAAAGTTTTGAAAGAGACAGAGAATAAAAAGGAAGAATGGAAAAATACAATTACTAAGGAAATCAAGAAGAAAGGTGAGGTTCTGACGAGACATGCACAGAAAGTGTCAAACCGGGTCCGGAGATGGTGGAAAGGACTTAGATCATCTTCTTCAAAGAAACCTAAATCCGGAAAGTCTGAGCTATAGAAACAGTTTTAATCTTGTTCTGTCTTGATGTACTCTTCTTCTTCACGTTGGCTTTTTGTAGATTTCTTTTAGTTTATATAATCTTTTGGAGAAAATGTTGAAAGCGGTGAGAGGAATCAGTTCTACAACACAAGAAGGAACATACAAGAGATGGTTTTGAGAAAAATCATTAATTTAACTCGGAAAGAGAAAAAAAAACTAAAACAAATGTCGAAGTGTGAAGCAAATGTAATGTTGTAAAACTGGAAAAAAATACAAAAACTAAATCACACAATTTGAGAATTGTATCTTCTCAGTTTCAGCCACAGATCTGAAGTCCTGCTGGTTTTGAGAGAACTTTAGCGCATTTTGTAGTGTTGGGTCCTTGAGACCTTGCAATGCTCGCCATTCAAAGAATAGGTTAGCTTTATGTCAATGTCTCGAGGATTCTTCTTGTTATTAGAAACGGACATTGTTCCAGTGATTGTCTCGCCCTCACATATGGTTAACACATCGTCAAGATACAAGACTGTTTGTTTCCAGTGTGTAGCTCGTGATTTCGGTCCTGCATTTCAAGCCCATGGTTGTTCAGTCTAAGTTTCAAACCAAAATGAAACAATCTGTGTCTATGTTTAAACCAAGTTATTAGATAACATGCCAGTTCCTTTGCAGCCAAAAAGTAAATAGAATAATCAGAAACTAGCAGAAAATTTGTAGAGATGTGAACCTGTTGAGAAACCCAGTAGCTTGTGGCACATGGTAAACGATACATCAAAGT
Source organism: Cardamine resedifolia (assembly GCA_014578085.1). Taxonomy (NCBI): domain Eukaryota; kingdom Viridiplantae; phylum Streptophyta; class Magnoliopsida; order Brassicales; family Brassicaceae; genus Cardamine; species Cardamine resedifolia. The sequence continues at coordinate 81,165 of VBRH01000160.1, forward strand.
AGGCTACAAGGGCATGGATGTAGTCATTGCGTTGTGCAACAAGTTTAAAGGGAGCTGTGAAGGAAGCATCACCAGAAGACATCTTTGAGATATCCATTGTCTGTTACAATGTACAAACCCCAAAATAAAAAATTAAATGAACATTAGCCTCAGGTAAAGATATACTACTAATCACTGTCATATGTTTATCTTATACCTTTAGAAGCCTACTATCGGTGACGATTTGGTTTTGGTCGACTGTATCAACAAGTGGCTCCATCATAGCTTTCTTCTTGATGCATGACATGTCAAAACCATACACACTGTTCCAAACTGAAGTAGAAAACACAAAAGCAATTCAAAATGCCAATCTCAGCAGACATCAAGACTAGCGTTGACCAAAAAGAGAGAGATGTCTTATCGATGCACTCACATTCAATTTTGTCTTCTTTATACTCTGAATCCTCAATTGCTGTAAGATGCAGGGAGGCTTTGTCAGGTAGCACAATTCCACCATCAACCTAATCCCATAAATACAAGAAGTTTTCATGGTTACTCCAGAGAATTGCTTAAAACAATGACATGAATTTGCAACAGTTAATTGTTGACAATTGCTTTTGGTAAGTAGGAATCTCAATTAACAAGGTGGAGGTGTAACTTACAAGCCATTTATTACGAGCGTATAAGACACTGTCCAACATATTTTCAAACAACAAAAAGTAACCCATCCATTCAGAAATAATCACATCCACTTTAGGAGTGGGAAGCTCTATCTCCTCAATCTTTCCTTTCAAAACCGTAATAACTGCAGCAATAAAACGAAAATCGTAAAGCGGCTGCAGAACAGATGTTCTCAATTCGAATACAACTCAAAAAAAGGAACCTACCATCAGAAAATCCATTAGCTTTAACAATCTCCTTTGCCATGTCAGCCATTTGAGAACACTCAACCTATGAAAGAACATCCTCAATTAAATCATTCAGATTGAAAGAGATCATCACTTATGAATAAAGACTGATAGAAACGAAGACATACAGCGTAGACATGAGCTGCTCCTGCCTTGGCACAGAACAGAGACAAGATTCCTGTTCCAGCTCCAACATCAAGAACAATTTTGTCCTTGATAAGAAACTTGTTTTGGTAAATAACATTCTGATAAGTCTTTGTTCTCACGACATCCTTTAACATTTCCTGTAAGAAAGATATCCTCATCGAATTAGTCATCAGATTATTACAGAAGAAACACATTGAATTATACTTGAACTATTCCGTTTCCAGAACAAAAACAGCTGAGTTTTTCCTCGGAATGTAAGATACTTACTTCATGAATTCCTGCAATATAGACATAAGTAGAATCAGAGTCAACATTTTGCAGCCAGACTAATCAAATTAAAGCACAAGCAATCGGGAAAAAAAGTATTGAGAAAGTTCATAACCAAAGAGCACAAATTCTTCACTAGTCTAATAAAAAAAAAATTTGAACTTTAGAAAACATCAACATATGAAGTTAAAACAAAGGGAATTAATTACCGAAGTGAGAGTAAGAATCGAAGTAGTAATCGGCGCTGGTGGTATCATCAGTGACTTCAGCAGCATCGGTGCTTTCTCCGGCGTCGCACATGGATTCATCTTGGGCGACTTCCTCGCCGGCAAAACCAGACCCTTCTGCAACTTCGTCTTCATCAGCATCTTCAAAGCGTATCTTTGTGTTCTGATTCTGTCCAAAGCTGACGAACTCATTCTCATAGTGGTTACTGTTCTTAGCCATCTTTTTCTCTTGGTTTCGTACAAGAGGGAAGAGAGAAAAAAAGTGAGCTAAGACAGAGAAGGGTTTTGAGGATAGAGACGAAGTACAAGATTAGGGTTTTAGTAAGACACAAGCTTTTTATTTGAAGTCTTTGCTTTTGTCTTTTGTTTTTCTCTCTCTCCGGTTGACTAATTTTATATTGAATTAAATCGTGCCGAAGATATTTTCTGTACCGATTCGGTTTTCGTCGACATGCACCAAACCGGTTAAATTTTATCTGTCCCCTCCAGTTTGGTTCGTTTGATTGAATTTTCAGTCGGATTGATTGATATTTACCATACAACAAATATTGACCTTCGTTTTAATAGATTAGTAGAACACAGAGCCAATCGTTTGTACAAAAAAAAAGTTTTATTATTGAGAGCACAGTATTTTATTTTTATTTTCATAAGCTGAAGAATAATAATGATCACTTGGTCGAATTGTTTCCTGTGGTAACGGGTGGCCAAGGCGCTCCAGCCATCACAGCTTCGATCTCCCATGTCTCCCGTGGCACATTTGTCATGTTCTTGCAGCCATTCTCTGTAACGACCTACACAAAAACATAAATGAGATATATTATACGACAATACTCTTAAGAGGGTTTTAGCTTTTAAACGCTATAGTGAATGTTACCAAATCGCTTTCGATTCTGACACCTCCGAGATTCTTGAATCTCTCTATTGTTTCACGGTTGAAGAACTTAGAGGTTTTTGCGTTTTCCATGGCTGGGAACAGCAATGCCTTGATGAAATAGCATCCTGGTTCCACCGTTATTACCTGCATACATACCATTAGGACAATGAAGAGAGACGATAAATGAGAAAAACCAAAACCATTTTAACTTGAAACAACTAGTAGCCCTTACCATTCCTTCAAGAAGGTCTCTTGCAGTGCGTAATGATTTCAATCCAGGTTCCTTGGGTCTTTCCACTCCCTTAAAGAGAAAACTCAAAATGTAAGAAACAAGGGACTGTAGTTTCATGTATATGATATATTGGGTGAGAAAGTGTTTGATGTACCTTCGGGTAACCACCTGTATCGTGTGTGTCAATGCCCATGAAGTGACCTAGTCCATGAGGCATGAAAATAGCACCCAAGCGTTGTACCATCATGTCACCCACATCACTAGGAACAAAGAACCAAACCATAACAATTAATTTACCTTTAGAAAAGAGTAAACAAAGTTGTGGATAAACAAATGTTTCTTAAAAAGAGAGAGTTACCCGGTGAGGATGGACCCCTTCTTCAGTGACTCAAGGATGATTCTTTCGGCTAACCTGTACATTAACTTGCTTCAGTTGGCAAAGAAAGCTAAATAACCATATGGAGATGTAGTTCAAAATAGATCAAAGTAAACTGAGAATACAAGTTTCAGTTCATAGTCAATCCGAATTACTGCATCTGCACTGTATGCATATTTATACAGAGCTATATAGCATCTCGGTTTATCTTACTTGTGCATATCCACCCAGTTTACTCCTGGCTTCATTGCCGAGATTACAGAATTATGAGCATCCAGAACAGCCTAAAAGGAAGGCAAATCAGAAAAACCTAATCAGCTTTACAGCTTCAAGAGACTCAAACAATGGATTGTGCAGAATTATTGACAAAAATTAAGCACAGATTTCTACTACATCCACGCTGCACCAATCTCCTAATGCACTTACATTGTAGATGAGACTCTGGTCGCTTGTAAATTTACCATTGACCTGCACAATTTTTTTGATAAATATTAGGCACCACTTGCTCTTAGACCACTAGATTCCACGCATTATGATGTTCACGTAAACATGACTAAAAACAAGTCAATGCGGTGCAAATACAATTTAGTAACACTCTTTAAAGGATTCTGAATAAGTAACAGAACCTAAAACGGAAAACTAATTATAGGTTTGATGATGGAAACAGAACTCACAGGGAATGAGCATGTTATGTCAGACCCATAAAAATGGTATTCAGCACCCATATCAAGTAATGCCAAATCTCCATCTTCAAAAGTCTGCAAGAAGTAATAAAACATTTTCAACAGGGAATAATGAGTAATTAAAAAAAAAAAAAAAAAAAAGGGATGCTTGGTCTTTTTACCCTATCATTTGGAGCAGCAGCATGCCCATAATGAAGAACAGCACTGCAAACAGTTTAACATCATTTTGTTAGTTTTTAGTAAAATCACCTGATAATCTGAGAATGATTACTTCTGCATTTTCAGAAATAAAAAGATCATCCGCCAAACTTACCTGTTATCCCCTGTTGCACAAATGCATGTGTACGAGCAATGCCTACAGCCACCGTACATGTAGATGTGATGCAAAAACATACTTTCCATCTGATATTCTTTCATGCCAGGAGTGACTCTCCTCATAACCTCTACATGAGCTTCAGAACTTATATCATTTGCAAACTGGATTAGTTGAAGCTCCAAACTTGACTTGATAACTCTACATTCCGCCAAAATAGGATGTAAAGTAGTCAAATCAGTCTCAAACTTTTCTACCCCCTGAAATAAGCAATAACAGCACAATGAGCATCAGAATACCAAAATGGTTGAACACAAGATATGCCATAAGATAATTCATTTTCAGGATCAAGAAAAAACAAGACAAAAACACCGGAGCAAGTGAAGAAGAAAGGATGAAATGATGAAACCTCAAAGCTGGCAGGTTTTGAGAAGTTACTGCTGTCGGTGTTAAGGCCATGCAAAAGATATAACAGAGGCTTTCCAGATCCCTTAAATTGTTCATGAAAGACTTGAAAAATCTCATCCACATAGAAAACCATGTCAACCATATATGTTTCCTACAACCAAAAGCACAAAATTCCATCACTATAAAGAAAAATTTACACATGAACAAACTAACAAGACTAACAAAAAAAAATTCAAAATAATTACCTTAAAGTGTGACAATGGCTTAATCTCCCCCAACCAGACAGCATAATCATCAGGCAATCTTGGAATAAAAAGGATAGATTTCCCACTTGCAATGTCCTTCCAATATCAAAAGAAGATACAAATTCATTGGTTAAGAAACATATTGAAAAAAGGAAAATGATGAAAGAGTCATATATTCCTAAGAAACGGAGAAATAGCTGCTGCAAAACTCACGATAGCTCCAAAGAAATCAGGCTCTCTGACTCCAAACAAGTAAGCAAAATAACTCTCCTGCCTGCATGTCAAGCCAATTCAACTATTCGAGATCTATCTTATTTTTCCACTGAAGACATTTTAATCAACTCTCCCATAAAAATCCAAATCAATACCTGAAGAGCTCGGCGTGATCAGTGCAGTACCGATATTTTTCTTCGCCACCCTTTCATCCAAAATCAAGAAGAGCACGAAATTATTAACTAAAAGACTATGAAAGCTAGCTCTCGGATCATTTATGCATAAAGGAGCTACTAAGAGTACCTGGAGGAAAACGAAACCATCGAGAGTACGATTGGAACGAGATAAGTGACCACGTATTGAATCAAGGAGCTTCCGCCGGTTTCCGGCGTGGAGCTCCATAGGAACCGGTGGAGGAGACAGAGACGACATGACGATTGAGATGAATGTTTTTTTTCTTTTTCCCTGGCGTGGCCTTTCACAAGAATCAGACTAATGGCAGATCTTGTGCGAAATATAACAAAACGCTGTCGTTTAAAAAGTACTAACGACGCCGTTTAGATTTTGGAAACGTAAATTACGGCGTCGTTTTAATACAGAGGAAGAGAAGTGACATATCACGCAGTTGTCGAATAAGTGGCCCGAATCTCAAAGCGGCTCATCTCTCAGCTCGTCACCGGTGCTGCATTTCAATTTTGCACGAAGGTACGGCGAGCTTCCCCGATTTGTCTCCTACTTTTCTCGTTTTCAGATTCTCAATTGGGTTTTATAAATCTTGTTTATTGGTTTTAGGGTTTTGCTCCAGCTTCTTCCCCTTGTATATTGTATGCTTTGTGGTTGACTTATAGATCTATCTATATATATCTGTGATCTCTTCCTGCTTCGATAAAGATTGTTCCTTCTAGAAGTCATGGATTTGGAATTTTGATGTGCTTGGTTGATTCACACTTGAGCTCGTTCGATCTGTCGTTCTCGAATTTAAGATTTGGGGTTTTGGCTTTTTTTAGTCTCTTAGCTTGATTTGTGTGAATTCACTAAAAAAGCCTCCTGCTTGCTGCAGTTGGGAAATCTGTGAATGTCAAGTTTTTAATAATTTGGGTTTTTTGAATCAAAGATGCTTGCTTTAGAATTGCTGGTGTTTTTTGGAACTGAATTGGTGCAGCTTAAGTTTGCTTGATGTTACATTCTCTCTTTTTTTTTGTATTTGAAGGGTTTTGTTCTGAAACATGGCATCAAAGTTGATACAAATCCAATCAAAGGCATGTGAGGCTTCAAAGTTGGTGGCCAAGCATGGAACTTCCTACTACAAGCAGTTGCTGGAGAAGAACAAGCAGTATATTCAGGAACCTGCCACTGTCGAGAAGTGCCAAGAGTTGTCTAAGCAATTGCTCTACACCCGTCTTGCTAGGTCGATATTTCTCTCCCCCTCTATCTCTCAACTTTTTCCCGGTCATATTTATAAAACCGCTTCTAGTTTCTGGTTAGCAAGAGATTTTTGTCAACAAACCATTTTTTCATTTTCTTATTCAAGGCGTATAATAGGCAGTGAATGCTGATGACATATGAAACTTGGATTTGCAGTAAGAATAGCTGTCCATGTTACTGTATAGGATAGTAATAGAACTGAAAATGGCATACGATGAATCCTTTGATGTTGGCTCTTATTCTGTGTCCCCATGATCGAAATTGGAATCAAATTTTACTATGTTGTTTATGATATCTTTGCGTTGAGCTATTTGTCGTGTTTAATCCTCTGTCATAAGTTGCAGGATTGTGTTTTAAAGTGGTCAAGCTTAAGTTGGTTCAATTAATTAATCTCTTAGTTGGCCCATCTTAATAATCTTTCCTATCTAATAATACAATAACCTGACTGTTAATACGGTACAAAGAGTACCCAATATATTTGCCTTTTAATTGCTTGATGATGGTTTTAACATCTGTTACATTTCTTAGCCTTGAAAATTTTATTCATTGACGGCTTTTGCATTTTGTAATCTTGGTTTTGCGTTTGTGTGCGACTTGACTCAAGTATCTAACACTTTTCCACTCCTTATTACAGCATTCCGGGACGCTATGAAACCTTATGGAAGGAAGTAGACTACGCAAAGAACTTATGGAAGAACAGATCTAGTCTGAAGGTAGAAGATGCAGGAATCGGTGCATTGTTTGGTCTGGAATGCTTTGCCTGGTATTGCGCAGGTGAAATAGTCGGCAGAGGATTCACCTTCACAGGCTATTACCCTTGAAAAGAGGAACAATAACTCGAAGATTGTGTAATCCCCACCCTCCATTTTTAGTTTTCATGATCTTCTCTGAAACAATTTTTTCCCCAGTTTTTCCCTGAAACAGAGGCTTTGGAGCTGAGAAAAATCCATTTTGCTAAAACTCTTTGATAAGATTGCTATCAATAAGAACAAAATTTCCCAGGAAGTTTCTTCCATGTTGATGCTTATTGGCCTTGATGCAGCAATGATACAAAAGTCGAACCATATTTGTGTCCAATCTATTTGTAACACATTATATTTTCATTTAAAATATCAGCCGTTGCCAATAGTATCTGATTAATCGTGTTCGTTCGTTCCAAGAGGACTCACGGCCATAATTTCTTTAATTTTTTGTTTCTGTTTTTATAAAGAACGTCCATAAAATTTTGATTGGTAAATGTTAATCATTAAACCTTAGCTCTTGAAAGAGAGAGGAGGGACGAGAAAGCAGGATGACCAACAATGAGATCTTCCATTTCAAAGAGACCCAATTATACATTTTAGGGGTCAGAATTTGAAAGAACACGAACAAAAACCAGAAACTTCAACTGGAGAGCAAGAGATAGAAAAGAAAAAGAAAAAACAAACAAAGATGATTCACGGTGGTGCTTTAGCCCCTCTTGTTTTCGGCTTAACCGCCTTCCTCCTCCTCCTAGCCGTAGTTCATAGCCAGGTCAATATATATATATACTTACTGTTCTTTGTTCATCTTTGTGCGTTGTGGATTCTAATATCAGATGATGATATTATCTTGTTACCTCTTTCTGATTGGTTGAATCAAAATAACAGGAGCAGTGCAGCAGAACCTGCAAGGCAGAGACCTGCAACGGTAAGACTTTTTAAAAAATTTGTTTCAAATGCATTACTTTGAATTTGAAGAACAGCTTCATCATTTCTTAAGCAACACTCCTTAATCTATATGACCAATCTCTGTTTCAGGTTACGGTCTTCGATATGGGAAGTATTGTGGGATAGGTTACTTTGGATGTCCTGGAGAGCAACCTTGTGATGATCTTGATGCTTGTTGTATGAAGCATGACAATTGTGTTGATGAAAAAGGTAGTTTAATAATCATCCGGATATTTATGAAAACCATTCTTGAGTGTAAATAGGAGATTTCATTTATCTATTACAGTTTGGTTTAAACTAGTCAAAAGCTTTATTTACCATGGAGGAGAGTAATGATTATACCATTTAGCCTAGTCTATAAACAGAGAGACATTAATCATCTTGATTAAACAACACATTTATTAGATCTTGGATCTGAGGATGTGCTAATATTTGGTGCTTTTTTTTTGCAGGTATGACTTACATTGCCTGCCACACGAATTTACAGCGTTGCGTAAACGAGCTAAGTAGAGAAGTCAAGCTATCTAACAACAAAAAGCTTGGATTTTCCAAGCAATGCCCTTATTCGACAGTGATACCAACCGTGTACCAAGGAATGGAATACGGCATTCTCTTCAGTGGGATAGGTACTTCACTAAGCTCTGATTTATTCATCTTTTGAACCAAGTGATTTTATTGATTTGCTACTATAAACACTATGAGAATCACTTGTTAACTTTGGAAACTAATATAAGCTACTGTTGAAACCATATGACTTATGTTACATTGTTTGTGACAGTTATGATTATAATAACTAACTGTCTTCTAATGTTAAACTGCAAAATCTGGCGCAGGTAATCTCATTCATATGGGGCCAGGAAGAGCGCCCGTCGCAAAGGTGGATCTTGTTCGGAGTAAAGCGGACACAAAGGATGGCCTTGGAACAAATAAAGCCCTTCAAACCAAAAAAGGTTCCTAAGTATATGCTTCAGTGAAGAAGCCTTCTTGATCATCATCTTATATATCAACCAATTAGCGGTTATCCATATATCTTACTTTTTTTAGTTTCTATTTTACTCTAGATGTGGGATTTCTAACAGTTTCATATACATATATTGGAAATTAAATGTAGTAAACAAATTGTATCTATGGATTTTTTTTGTTTATATATAATAAATCAATATCAATTAGTTTGTTTTTTGCATATTTAGTTATTTTGTAACACTGAAAATGCAGTGCCATATTTTTTTGTCATCAACTGCACTACAATTTAGGCTTATATCAATACATATTATATCTATACATCATACAATTCTAAAATTGAGATATTTCAAATACCAAGTTAATTGGCTGACAGAAAAAGATATTAGATATTAATGAAATTTATTAGCTTTGTTAATAAATTTTGAAGATATTGGAAATTAATGAAATTTAATCTATAAATATCTGATTTGGTATTAAAAAAAATGATCTGATTGACCCAAAACAAATTATTTGAAAGAGTTGAAATACATTTTTCATATATATAAAAGGATACAATTTATCTAAAGTTATAGTTTAGAGACTGGACTTATAGTATTTGGATACCCTTGCAAAAATATTAAGTTTTGGAAATTTATATTACATATTTGGATATCCTTACAAAATAAAAAATAAATCCATGTCTTTTTTTTCTTTTTGTTTTGGTCGACATGGATTAATGTCTTTTTACTCGTTTTTCTGAGTTTTCATTCGTCCATTTGACGCGTAATCAACAAATCTTCAACACTATTTAATCGTTTGCCGAAAAAGTCAATTTTTTTTTTTTTTTT
>VBRH01000160.1:114405-141116 GCA_014578085.1 Cardamine resedifolia
ATAAAACATTTATTATTATACAATATAAGTGATCATAATAATTACAAATAATAATAAGAAAATAGGAACATAAATACTAAATAGTTTGTTGTGATTGAATCGGAAAAATATAAGAATGGTAGTCGTATGTACGCATTTAAAATAATTTGAAAAAGTTGTATGAATAATGATGAAATATTATTTTATTCTAAAAATCAAACATTTTATTTGCATAAAAAAGTTTAAATGTAAAAACTTTTAAAATTTTTAAAAAATTTCTATTGATCCGTCATCCGGCTGGTTCAAGCGGTCCACCTGGTCCCGGGTTAATGGCGATTTTTTCCGGGTTTTCCAGGTTTTATTGTTGACGGAATTTAACACTAAACCCAGACCGGAGTGATGTCCGGGTCCCAAATTAACCGGTCGGACCGGCCGGGTCGGTCCGGGCGTGAAAACACTGGTTCCATCCTATTATGTTTTCAAACAAAAATCGAGATATTGTACCATATGGGTATATATTCCCGCAAAGAATGGGAATTTGGAACGTAAATGGGACAAACAATATTGAAATGACAAAATGGGAATTATTCCCAACCTTACAAAAATTAACATAATCAAATTGAAAAAAAAAAAGAGAGAATGTTATATGGGATTTAGAAAATGATGTGGGGTTTAGGAGTAGGCAAAATATTTAGGATTAGCAATCCGATCCGGTTTTAAAAATAGGATACTCGAGGTATGCGGATCCAAATACAGATATTTTAATTTAAAGATCAAGATATTTAGATCTATTTGAAGTATTTTTAGTATTTTTAAAAAACTACATAAGAAATATGTATAAAATGCTTATAAAACTAGTTTTAAATATTTTAAAGACATTTTCTACTAAATTTTGTTTTAAATTATTGTTTAGTAATTTTAATTATCATTTAGTAATTTTAATTATCATTTTAATTATCTAGCAATTTTGGACGGATCCGGACCAGATCCAGATACCCACAAATATTTACGGATATGGATTCGGGTAACAATTACCCAGATCCGGATCTGGATATACTAAAATTTGATGGTATTCGATTCATTTCCATCTCTAGGGGAATTTATATAATAACAGGTAAATATTTAAATATTATAATTATGGCTAAATAAATGTAACTTTTGAAGATAACCCCACAATTCAGAATTTTACCAGAATAAATATATCACAAAAACTTTGTCATCCATCAATATTGTAACACTTGGAAAATTCGAAAAATCGAGTCACTGTAAAAATGCTCCTAGAGATTGTAAATAAATAAAACATGATTTCAGATAAAATATGAATTTATGATTCAAATTTTTTAACTAAATAACACAATCTGTTATTAAAAAAAAAAAAGGATGTCTCGCACTAACCTGAAATGTGGAATAAGACATGAATTCCCGACCAATGTTTGAATTTTCGACTTCACTTGAAACTTTGAGAAATTTAATTTGAGTGAATTTAAGATCGGCTACTAGATTATAAAAAGATGCGATAAATGATTTAGAATTATCGACTTCACCTAAGAATTTGAGAGAAGACAATTTAACTTGAGAGAATTTTAGATCGGCTGCTAGATTGTGAAAAGATGCGATAATCAATTTAGAATTACACATAATATGTCTATTATATATATGCAAAAAATTATTAAATTTTCACTAATTGCCCTTTTGGTCTATTTAGAAATTTTGACTAAATGAAGAAAAATCAATCGAAATTTTTGGTCCATTTAGAAAGGAATATACATGTGTTTAACATAAAATAAAAATAAAAAGACATTGTTTTTGAATACTTTATAAATAATAATAGTAGGACGTGTCATATGTTTTGAGATTAAAAATTCTAACAATACATGTATAACATTTAGTTCCCTTTTTACATACACAATTTTAGGTATTGATTCATAAATTTAGGAAGATTTATTGGTTCATGGACTTAATAGATTTGGAAATCCAGTAATATAGATTTATGAATATATTTAAATGTATTGATAGTGTGAAAGTGTAAACTTAATAGATTTGGAAATCCAGTAATATAGATTTATGAATATATTTACTTACAAACAACGAAAAAAAATGTTTATTTCGTATAAACTTAATTTCGTATATTTATTTATGAATAATGTTTCCCATCATATCAAACAACGAAAAAAAATTATATTTGGGACATATAGGAATCGTTTCTGGGAGATTTTTTTTTATTTTTTTTATTTTTGTGTTGTCAAAGGGAAACAAAATCAAACGTATGTTTGGTGGTAATTTTAAAAAGGCTCACAACACTGGTCCTAAGTTAAAAAGAGAAGAAAATGGAGACGTGATCATTTATACTATAAATTTTTCCACTGGCATCAAATCTACCATAAGCATCAAGAGCTGAAATCTTCTTACAAGATAAAAAACATAACATAGACCCATAACACAGAGACAGAGATTACCACTAAACTAGACCAATGTCCTTGAGACAATAACTAAACCAGAGAACATTTAACATCCTTAGAGCATCAAGAAAGAAGAGAATCCACTCGAAGAGATCAAGAGAAGGCAGATGAACAATTTGCTAGAGTTCTTGAGAGCAAACGCGCTGCTCTCTGTCGAGTAATCCGGGTTAATCCCAGTGGTATTGCTTCCAAAAACTCCATTGGTTGGGGTTCCTGAATAAGGACTGTTGCCACCAGGAAGTGTGGTGGTGGTTGAGCTACCTTTTGGATTGGTTGTGCCAGGTGTCATGGTGGTGCTGCCGCCGGAGCCACTGGAAGATAATAAGAATATATCAGACAAGAAAAAACTACTAACGAAATTCCAAAACCAAACCAAGTCTTGATAAAAGAGATTGATTTCATGGCAGATATTCAAAGCAAATTCATATTATATATACTCAATAAGCTAACAATAAAAAGTCTCAAAGTTTCTTCTAATGACTGAAGTGTCTTTGATGGGTGGGTCCAAAAGATTAAAGATTTAGAGTACCATTGTGTATACGGCCATATCAGTCAAGAACATTGATTATGCGTTCACACTGTATTCCAATAAAGCATTTGAATTGATTATAGATATGATCAAAAGATTGGTTAAAGAAATAAATAAATTGCCTCCTTTTTTAGGTTCATGTTGAACACTTACAGTTAAAAAGGTCTTAAAACACAGAAGTAATCGACTGCTTAGTGCTTACTTATTTCAATTTTTTTTTTTAATAATGCTGTTTTCTATTTCTAATTGATGTGAATGATGCTATCTCTTTCACAACAAAAGTAAACGGAAACAAAAAAGTTGCAAACTTGGGACCCAAATCAAACAAACTTTAATCTACTTTTTATCTTTGCCACAAACATATAAAACAAGTAGATCAAATTCTTGGTTTTGGACCCAAAAAATGCAAAAACGTTTCTTTCAATTTCTTGGTAAGGCAATTTGAATCAGAAGCATACCTGGCACTAGTAGGGAAGGTACATCCTGAATAACCTGTTATAAGAATTTCAACAACACACAGAAAATGTTAAGACCACATTGATTATTATCCACAAACTTGAAGCAGGAGATATTTGGCAATATCCACTTTGTCTCAGAATCTTGAGTACCGAAATCATTCAATAAAAACAAAAACTAAAGGCTTAAACTTTCTGTAATTATCAATCATTTGAGCACCACATGAATCCTAAAATCACTCCAAAAAAGTAACTAAAGTTTCAAATGTAGTAAAAAAACACATTGTATATGTGAAAGAGCAGCAAAACGAGGATGGTTGAGACTAACTAGGATCGGAGTTAGTGGGAGTGGCAGTGCCCTCGAAATCACAAGAGCCAGGAGATTGACCCTTCTTTTGGTAGAAGCTATTGACTGCATAGTTGCAATGAGCCCTAACATTGTCAGGGTTGAAGCAAGGTGCTTTTGGGTGAGTAGGATTACAGTCTGCTCCATTCCCACAGGCATAGTCTAGGGTTTTCTGTAACACTGAATCACTCAGTCCTGTTTTACACACACACCATGAGGCACCTACCAAAGACCACAACAAAGCCAACATTAGGAAATAGATAGCTGAATCTTCTTTGTTCTGCCAACAAGATTTGGGGAAAACTTGGAAATTTAGTTTTGAAAAGGCAAGATTTGCAAATTATCAACAGTAGGGTCGAAAAGTTAAAGTAAATAAGTTGTGAGAAGATAAATAATTCAGAAAAAAAAAACTGCAAGATTTCTATAAACTTTTGAACTAGGCCATGCTTCAATACATGAAAAAAGAAGCTGAAAAAAAGAAAGAGGAATTTTTTATGTTTATGTCTTTTCCATTCCTCAAAGGAAACAATTAACCAAAGAAATGGCTATGATATACTTGACAATTAATTGAAAAATGGGTTATATTTTAATAAATCCGTCTATCAATGGCAGAACAGTGGGGAACAGTAAAACCCTTGACTGCTACAAGAACCCTTTTTCAGACCAGAACTCAAAGGCTTAAGAGTGAGAGATATAAGCTAAGCTAAGAAATCTGAAGAAAGAGTGAAAGTTCTTACTAGACTGGCCAGCCATGGCTAGAAGAAGAAGTGAAAGCACCAGAGCAGCCATAGATGCGTTCGGAAAAAATGCCACTGCTGTCTTTCTAGAGAGATGGAAAAGAATGGAGATGGAGTCAGAGATAGAGATCTCCAGAAGAAGAAGAGAAAGTGGAGAAAACACAGGGAGAAATAGAGAGAGAGAGAGCAAGTAGAGAGGGTGGTGAGATGAGAGTGGCTACTTGTTCTGTGTCCTCTTGTCTCTTCTCAAAACCCTTTTGAGTGCTTTTTTAGCATCATTAAAGAACTTAGCTCTTGTAGACTTTTTTTTGCGTATTTTGAGATTTAAATTAAAGAGAGGCTCTGGTATTATTATTGGTGACAAAAATTTTTTTTTGATAAAAATGTTAAGTTTGCATACAATTTTCAAAATTTTGACAGAAATTGCAGAGAAAACAAAAAATTGTAAAGATAGAAAACTACATAAGCAACTCACAAACTACAAAATTAAGAAACGTACCAAAAGATAAAACTAGATAGGCTTACGTATAAACAAAAATAACATGATCCCAACGCGCGGAAAGAAAAAAACACTAATTCCAAATACCTGAAAATAAGTTGTTTAAATAATAAATAAGTTGTTTAATAAACTTATTGAAAATGCCAGATTTTTAAGTTGCAGGGGTATCAAATATGAAAAAGCTGACTCAAAAAATATTTTTCGTGCTGGGGTCGGAAGTGAAAATTTCTTCACTATGTATTGTCCATGTAAATTTTAATATTTTATTAATCGACATTGCAAATTTGCAATTAACAATATCTTCAGAATTTTTTTTAACAGCAAAAAATATTGTCTTTATTTTTCTTGTCTGTTTTTTTTCACCAATTTATATTGTCTATTTTGAAATTCAAAACTCTATTTTCATTTCTCACAACTAAATAAAAAAAGAATAATTTATCATGCAATGACATAAAACGTCGTCGGTTTTGAACCCGTTATTTTAGCGGGTCGGTGTTACGGGTCCTAGCAAAATTGTTCTTCAGGTATCGAAGCGACGCCGTTTTTAGCGCCAGCAATCGTCTTCTCCCTCTGAGAGCCGACTATAGGTGAAGACATAGAGGAGAAGAAGCCTAAACGACGCAATTACAGGGTTTTGTGATGTTGGTTCAGCTTCCTCGCTTGACAAGCTCTCTAAGAGAGCCATTCGACATCGATCAGGCGTACCTTCGCCGGAAAACTATACTCCAAGCTCTTAACAAACCTCGCAGGTCGTTTTCTTGTTTTGTTCCCGAGTTGCTGAATTGAACTACCGATTACACTCGTTTAGTAGCTTGTCGGTTGGTTCTCTATCAAATTTGATAGTTATATAGTCCGGTGATCACACTGTCTATGTAGAAGAAAGGGGAAATGGATATTTCGAATTTGAGAACTACTGTTTCGGAAAGCATTTGAGAACGAGTATTTCGAAATTATTACTTTAGAAGTTTTTTTTTGTTCTTATAAATACTTGAATTGAATTGGACCGGTCTGTTTCTTGTGTGCTTGCGATTTCAGCTCTGGGACTCGCCTTGATGAATCTGACCTTGCTAGGAGGATAGTACATCAATGGGAAGGAGGTGACTATCTGATAATATATTTATTTCTCTAAATGGAATACGAGGTGGTGTTTTATGTATTTTTACTGAGGAATCGGTGTGACAGCTTCTCCAGAAGTGCGACAAGCATACAAGCAGTTTATTGGAGCTGTGGTGGAGTTGATTGATCGAGAAGTTCCATCAGATGAGTTTCGTGAGGTTGCTTTTGTTGCTTATCGTCTGTTTGGCAAGCCAGTGGAGGAGGACAGTGATATCAATGATAATAAAAGCATTACCCAAAACAAGTAAGTACTGTTGATTCTTTTTCTTCGTTTTATGTATTTACTTATTTATCAACCATGCTGAGACAAGATATCGAATATTACTTTATGCAAGTGGCCTAGCTTTTATGCTTCTTTAGGGTGTTCAGAGGTAGTTGAGGTTTGCTTATATTCAACAGGTTAGAGTTGCAAAATCTTGTCGGGCATGCTGTCTCAGATGCTAATGTAAAGAATATGGCCTCCTTAGCTCGGGCACTTTGCTCAATGCAGCCCACTCATCAGTCTGAGACATATGTTAATGAGGTTGATGGTGGAGCTGAGTTTGGTGCCGACCTTGTTTTCAATTTACCAGCTCGTTTTCTGGTGGAAGAGTCCTTAGGCGAAAGAGGATTTCAAGATGTGGAAAGCAATGACGCTCGTGCATCATTTTCTGAAGGATGGAGTGATGTCAGCGGCACGACAAAGAATCAAAGTGCACGAAAGTTCGATTTAAGTTGGCTAAGAGACTCATGTGGTCAGATGGTTAGAGAAAACAATTCACAACTTTCCCGTGATGAACTGGCTATGGCTATATGCAGGTTTCTGGATTCGGATAAACCCGGTGAGGAGGTATGCTATTTTCGGATTTACTATGCATGGTCCTGGAGCATCATATTTGCAAGTGAAAGTAGATGGGATTTAAATATGTTTTCTGCAGATAGCTGGGGATCTACTGGATCTTGTTGGGGATAGTGCATTTGAGACTGTTCAAGACCTTATCATGGTAAGGCCTAACTTGTGGTATTACTCTTTATCTGAAGTCTACAGTGTGCCTTTCTCGTGAGCTACTGTTACGTTTAAGTGGCACAACTATATTTTAATGTTACTCGGGGTGAAATCATCGTCTTGTAACTCTAAGTTGAATATAATTACTAGCTCGACATATATCTTTTCTGTTAGCCGACTTTTATAGTGTCTGTGTGCGTGTATGTACAGTAAAAGGGTTTTTACTTAGGGATATAACTTATATTCTACTTCCTAGTTTCTTATAAATGTGAATGGTGTCTGACTTGTTAATTGCCTTTTCAGCATCGGAAAGAGATTGTTGATGCTATCCACCATGGTCAGATGATTCTCAAGTCTGACAAAACAGCTTCAAACACCCAATCTCGGATGCCTACCTATGGCACACAGGTACTGCTATTTGCCTGAGGCCTTACCGTGTGATATATGGAACCATTCTTTTCTATAGCCACAGTAATGATTTCCCTCAGCCACCTTTCAGGTTACTGTTCAAACAGAGTCTGCAAAGCAAATTGAAAAACTTCGGCGTAAGGAGGAAAAGAAAAACAAACGTAGTGCTGAGCTTGGTTTAGAGAGTGAAATATCAGAGGCCAATTTTTCTTCTTTACTTGAGGCAAGTGAAAAGAAAACTGCATTTGAGGATTTGATCGGGTCTGGAGAAGCGAATTCTCTTGCAGTTGCCCTTCCCCAAGGTACTGTAAGGAAGCACTTAAAAGGATATGAGGAAGTGTTTATCCCGCCAACCCCTACTGCACAAATGAAACCTGGCGAGAAGCTGGTACGTCTAATCCATACCCAGAGGCAGATGAAATTGTTTTAAGTGATAGTTTTTGCATGCCGAGAAATTATCATCAAGTGTTTCTCCAAATATTCTAATGCTTTTTTCTGATATATATGGCTTGTAGCTTTTTCTGTGATATTCACACTTAACTCTCATTCTTACATGTTTCTAGATTGAGATAAAAGAGTTAGATGACTTCGCTCAAGCTGCTTTTCATGGATACAAGTCTTTAAACCGTATTCAGAGTCGCATATTTCAGACAGTTTATCAAACCAATGAGAACATATTGGTGAGTCGTATGTAAAACTTTTGTCCGCACCGAGCGACAATGCTCAAGTTACCTTGTCAAGCATAACTAAAATCTGCACCTTGCAGGTCTGTGCTCCAACAGGAGCGGGGAAAACAAATATAGCTATGATTTCTGTTCTACATGAGGTAAGTATTTATTTTACCTGGTTGATATTTTTTTGTTGTCTGAATCTGTTTTCAATCAAAGACGTGCTGAGAAGAGTTGATTCCTTTCTTTACTAAGAGCATGAGTTTTTTTTTCTTTAAATGTGTGTTATTTATTGTTTTGACACACTGAATTATTTTATGTTTTACTAATAGATAGTTTTGAAAATCATCTTGCAGATTAAACAACACTTCAGGGATGGCTACTTGCACAAAAACGAGTTTAAGATTGTTTATGTAGCTCCTATGAAGGTAGAGTCAGGTTACTATAATCTTATGGATGGCTTTTTTCATCAGAATTTTTATTTTAGTATTTTGTTCTTTGCAGGCGTTAGCGGCAGAGGTCACATCAGCATTTAGCCGTCGTCTAGCTCCATTAAATATGATTGTGAAGGAGCTTACAGGGGATATGCAACTCACCAAAAATGAACTTGAAGAAACTCAGGTTTCAGTTTAACTTATATGATATGCTCAAGTTTCTTGTGGAGACATGCATGAACTGATATTTACCTGTTATTTATTGATTGTGAATCAGATGATAGTGACAACACCAGAGAAATGGGATGTCATTACTCGCAAAAGCAGTGACATGTCATTGTCGATGCTAGTAAAACTCTTGATCATTGATGAAGTGCATCTTCTGAATGATGATAGAGGTGCAGTAATAGAGGCACTAGTTGCTCGGACCCTCCGTCAGGTAACGTCTTGTTTGGTCATTTTTTTTCATTGTGAGTTAATGCTAGAAACAATCTGGCCGTGAAAATTGGTTTTCTTAGAGTAATTGGTAACGTTGCAATTCCGCTCCTCCTTTTGTTGCAGCAAGTTAACATCTGGCTGACTTTTGTTTTGTTTATCAGGTGGAGTCAACACAGACAATGATAAGAATTGTAGGCCTGTCAGCCACTTTACCTAGCTACCTACAGGTCTTTTCCAACCTGATATATTTTATATATCTCTGTCACGATGTTGTTGTTCCACTATATTGTTTTACTTCACATATCCTTTTTGGTCTCAGGAAATTAGAGTCCTCAAAATTGCTCCTTTTTAACCTTGGGGTGAATTTCAGGTTGCTCAGTTTCTACGAGTCAATCCAGACACTGGACTTTTCTATTTTGATTCAAGTTACCGCCCAGTTCCCTTAGCTCAGCAGTATATAGGCATCACTGAGCATAACTTTGCCGCTAGAAACGAATTGTTAAATGAGATATGCTACAAAAAGGTCTCTATCTCGAGTAAAGCCTCTTCTGTATCTATGTGAATATTGATAGTCACTTATTTAATTGGTAATGCTTTCATGTTAGGTTGTTGATTCAATCAAACAAGGTCATCAAGCAATGATTTTTGTTCATTCCCGAAAAGACACTTCAAAAACAGCTGAGAAACTGGTACATTATATATTACCTTTTAATATTCAGCTTCTTCTTTTTACCTGATGTCTTCCAAAACATGTATTTCGGTTTCCTAAAATGTTATATTGTAAACACCTGAAAACACGTGAGGATGATCTCGCTGGAAATTATGATTTCTCAAGGCATTTCGGAATCCAGATCTAGAAGTACATGACTTTAATTTTTTTTTTTGGCAGTTTGATCTTGCCCAGAAATATGAAACTCTGGATTTGTTTACGAATGAGACTCATCCTCAATTTCATCTGATGAAGGTAAATAAGAGGAAGTGCAATACATCATCTTTTTTAACGTCATTGTTGTTAATTTCTCAGGATTATTTTTTGCTGTATCTCAGAAAGACGTCATGAAGTCCAGAAATAAGGACGTTGTCAAGTTCTTTGAAGCTGGCTTCGGAATCCATCATGCTGGGATGTTGCGATCTGATAGAACACTTACGGAGAGGCTGTTTTCTGAGGGACTTTTGAAGGTACAAAATACTTTTGCCTGCTTGCTCTTTATTGTTTAAAACTTTAAATACTTATTTTCCCCCAACTTGTTTTGGTCATACAGGTGCTTGTTTGCACTGCAACTCTTGCGTGGGGTGTAAATCTACCTGCTCATACAGTCGTAATTAAGGTATGCTTATGTGTAGATAATTTGATTTTTATATTTGTAGCTGTTTTCACAAATGGATGGTTTTTGTATAGCCAAACTTCACTCTGTAATTTGTAACAAGAGAAGTTTCTCTTCTGGGAGATCAACAAATGGTCCTCTTCTATGCAATTATATCGTATTTCCTTATAGCTCAATATGTTCGGTTGATTTACAGGGAACACAATTATATGATGCCAAGGCTGGTGGGTGGAAAGACTTGGGAATGCTTGATGTCATGCAGGTAAAGGAAAAACTCTTCTTTGGAAAAAGTCATGACATTGCAATATCTTGGTATTAATGTATCATGCTATCATATGATTAGATATTTGGAAGGGCTGGGAGACCTCAGTTTGACAAGAGTGGTGAGGGAATTATCATCACATCCCATGACAAGCTGGCATACTATCTCCGGCTGCTGACGAGTCAGCTTCCCATAGAAAGTCAGGTATTGGGCAGAAATCTAGTGGAATATTGTCTGTCATCTTGTAGCATAAACCTGCATAAATAATTTGATCTGTTACTTTCTTTGGCCATATAACAAAGTTCCATTGTAATTCTTTTTGCAGTTCATAAGCTCCTTGAAAGACAATTTAAACGCAGAAGTGGTTTTGGGAACTGTGACTAATGTTAAGGAAGCCTGTGCTTGGCTTGGATATACTTATTTGTCAATTCGGATGAAGTTAAATCCTTTGGCTTATGGCGTTGGATGGGACGAGGTGTGTTATTCTTTGCATTTTGGTGTTTAACACTCTTTAAAAGTGATATGGATTCTCCATCTGGGTTCTAAAATTTTCGGCTGGTTTGGCAAGCTCTAGATTTTGCTTGTGTTCATAGTTTGTTTTTGAACCATTTCATAATTAGAAACTCCGGAAGAGTTTTTTCTACAATTGTATGTTAAAACTAATCTTACCATGCTACTTGTCACAGATAATCGCCGATCCTTCTTTAACATTGAAGCAACGAGCCCTTGTGGCTGATGCTGCACGTTCACTGGACAAAGCTAAGATGATGAGGTTCGATGAGAAAAGTGGAAACTTTTACTGTACTGAGCTTGGACGGGTTGCAAGTCACTTCTATATTCAATATTCTAGTGTTGAAACATACAACGAAATGTTGAAGCGGCACATGAATGAAAGCGAGGTTTGCTATAATCATTCTGTTTTATATATAACTTTCCTTTAATTACTGTCTATATAGTGTTGCTATCTTAGCTTCTTTGTTTTTAAGTTTAAATTCTTTCACCTTGTTCTTTGCTTGGTACCCTGCTAAAGTTTGTCCATTACTTACTGATTTCAAATTTTCTGGTGTAGATAATTGATATGGTTGCCCATTCATCTGAATTTGAAAATATTGTGGTAAGAGAGGAGGAGCAGCATGAACTTGAGACTCTTGCACGCTCTTGCTGTCCCTTAGAAGTTAAGGGGGGGCCTTCTAACAAACATGGAAAAATTTCTATTCTTATTCAGGTCATTGACTTTCACACACTGCAATACTATACCTAGGAGATAAAGCGGATGGTTGATATTGACTTCTGAAATACTGACTTTATGAACTGCAGTTGTACATATCCCGAGGGTCAATTGATGCATTTTCTCTGGTCTCTGATGCTTCATATATCAGTGCTAGTTTAGCACGTATAATGCGTGCTCTGTTTGAGATATGCTTGCGAAAAGGCTGGTGTGAGATGACTTTATTTATGTTGGAATACTGCAAGGCAGTTGATCGTCAACTATGGCCTCATCAGCATCCTCTTCGGCAATTTGATAGGGATCTACCTTTTGATGTAAGCTTCTGAATGCCATAATTAGATTCTTATTATGTTTGACTTTTTATATGTAACACTTTCTAATTCATCTCAATTGATCAGACATTGAGAAAACTTGAAGAGCGAGGGGCTGACTTAGACCGTTTGTATGAGATGGAGGAAAAAGACATTGGAGCGCTGATTCGTTACAACCCCGGGGGAAGGGTATATATATCTTAATTTCACTAAGTTAATGTTTCTATAAATGGAGAAAAAGCACTAACATCTTTTCGCTTTTTGCTTTCATGGGAAATTCTAGTTGGTTAAGCAACATCTAGGATATTTTCCTTCAATACAGTTGGCTGCTACTGTTAGTCCAATCACCCGCACTGTATTGAAGGTAGCGTATGGAAGGCCTCTTCAATATTTTATATTCTTCATACGACATCTATCTAACATCATATGTTTTGTCACCATTTTAGGTGGATTTGCTTATAACTCCAGATTTCGTATGGAAGGATCGTTTTCATGGTGCTGCTCTTCGTTGGTGGATTCTCATTGAGGTTCTACTATATAACTCCCACTATATGTGTTTCTGTTTATTACAATTTCGTATCTCATCCTAAAGACAATATTCTGTGCTGAATATAATTTGTATACAAGCAAGCTTGTTTACTCTTTTCGCAGTGTGAATATATTTCAATAGTAAACGCTTTTCTTGTGCTATTTCTTCAACAGGACACAGAAAATGATTATATCTACCACTCAGATCTTTTCACACTAACAAAGCGGATGGCTAGAGGGGAACCGCAAAAGCTTTCTTTTACCGTGCCGATATTTGAACCACATCCACCGCAATACTATGTTCATGCGGTTTCTGATTCTTGGTTGCATGCAGAGTCTTTCTACACAATCTCTTTTCACAATCTTGCACTACCAGAGGTATATTGCTCCTAGAGGTTGCTATTTCTAAATGGTTAAAAGATCATTGGTATGTTTAAGTTATCTGTAAGGTAAGTCCTAACATTCTTCTTCTTTCAGGCACGAACGTCTCACACAGAGCTTCTAGACTTAAAACCTCTTCCTGTGACTTCTCTTGGGAATAGGTTGTATGAATCGCTGTACAAATTTTCACATTTCAATCCAATACAGACTCAGGTTTGAGCATATTCTGGCCTATGTTTTTCTTATCTTTTGCTCATAAATGTTCATCACTCCTTTTGTAGTTAACTGAAAATCGCCGTATGGTTTGGTGTTGCAGATTTTTCATGTGTTATATCACACAGACAACAATGTCCTTGTAGGAGCTCCAACTGGAAGTGGGAAAACTATATCTGCTGAACTTGCAATGCTGCGTCTCTTCAGTACCCAGCCTGATATGAAGGTTTGAGTTTCTCAGTCGCCTAACGCTGGCTAATTATTTAGTTTCAGTACATGTTTCAGTTTATTTTACATGATTATGTGTCAGCTGATACCAGCCTTTTTACTAAATCTCCCGATTTAAATGAACAAATGAATCTCTAAATTGATATCTCACCAATTAGTTTAGTTTCTAGTGTTTTATTATCTTATTGAAGATGCCTAAATTTTTACGGCATGCAGGTTGTTTACATAGCACCACTAAAGGCTATTGTTCGAGAAAGGATGAATGATTGGAAAAAGCATCTTGTTGCTCCACTTGGAAAAGAAATGGTTTGTGGATATTGCATGTCATAATGAATATTGCCTTGGAGCATCTATACATGTTGCAGACTCATAATCCATGCTTGCTGTTTATTTTGGCCGCCAGATGTTATTCCTAACACTTGCATTTCCACAGGTTGAAATGACTGGAGATTACACTCCAGATTTAGTAGCTCTCTTATCCGCAGATATCATCATATCTACCCCTGAAAAATGGGATGGCATTAGTCGTAATTGGCATACTCGAAGTTATGTCAAAAAGGTATATTTCTTTGTCAATAAATTGCTGTGTCGGCTTGCCTTTTTCATGAGCAGTAACTTGTGATGTTTTGGGGATATAGGTTGGCCTTGTTATTTTGGATGAGATTCACTTGTTAGGAGCTGACAGAGGACCCATACTTGAGGTAGAGGCTTAAAAATTGTTATATCATATTTCTAACTACTTAGGCTAAGCTCCACCAATTGCTTAGAAATTGCCAGTATATCATGATGTCTCTATGGTCTTGGTGAAGAGCTCATATTCTTTCGGCTACAGGTTTTTTCAAAGTTCTGTGTTCCACCCGATTTATTTTCATATCTACATTTGGTTTCCAGGTTATTGTGTCTAGGATGAGATACATATCGTCACAGACAGAACGCTCCGTCCGCTTTGTTGGTCTGTCTACAGCTCTGGCAAATGCAGTGTCCGTTTTTTAACTTCTATGTCTCTTTTAATTTTTGAGGCTCTTTTCTGCGTGTATTTTCTTTTGCTTTTGTCTTCTTGAACTAACAATGAAACATGCAATTGAATGTTAGAACTGTTAGACTGGTATCCATGTCCATACTGTGCTAATGATAGTGTGACATGTGAGTGAAGGACTTTCAATTTTAGTCTTATCTCTTTAAAATGTAATTGTGGAAAATGGCATAAGCAACCTCACTCTCAAGTTTTCTGGTGGCCGTTCCCTGAATTTCACTTCCAAGATATAAAACTGTTAATTCAACTTATTCTTTCAAGTTCCATGTGCTGAAAACTTCTGGTTGTAGCTTTGGTTTTCTTGGGCCAGCGTAAGTTTAGATTTTGACTTGATGGTCCATTTTCATTCAGTGATTTGGCTGACTGGTTGGGTGTTGGGGAGATCGGACTTTTCAATTTTAAACCAAGTGTCAGGCCTGTACCAATTGAAGTTCATATTCAGGTAAGTCAATATCTTTTCTCTAGTTTGCGAACAAATAATACCTTACCTAATGAAAATTTTATTTACTTCTCCTACACTGTACTTGACTATCAAAATTTTAATCTCTTGAGCTGTTTAATTACCATTTTTGGTGGGTGGATTGTAGCTATGCAAGAAAATCATACAAGAAGACTTAGCTTTGTTTTTGCTTTCAGGGTTATCCTGGAAAGTATTACTGCCCAAGGATGAATAGCATGAATAAGCCAGCATATGCAGCCATATGTACCCATTCACCTACCAAACCTGTTCTTATCTTTGTTTCATCTCGTAGACAGACAAGGCTTACCGCACTGGATCTTATTCAGGCATGGTTTATCATCAAAGTCAGATACACAATCATCTTCTGACTATATAACTCTAATTTATTTCATCCTTTGTATCTTCTTGTCCTATGAAATGAAGTTTGCTGCCTCCGACGAACATCCGCGGCAATTTCTGAGTGTGTCAGAGGAAGACTTGCAGATGGTCCTCTCACAGATAACTGACCAGAACCTCCGACATACGTTGCAATTCGGCATCGGATTGCATCATGCAGGTTTAAACGACCACGATAGATCTGCAGTAGAAGAGCTTTTCACAAACAACAAGATTCAGGCAATTTCCTCAACCTATGCTCTCTCCTTCCTTTATCGTATCCATGGTTACACTTTTACATTACGTTTGATTATAGATTCCATGCTTCCATTACAGGTTTTGGTCTCAACAAGTACCTTGGCATGGGGAGTGAACCTACCAGCTCACTTAGTTATTATAAAGGTAAAAGATCCTCCACTATGAAAGTGATTTTATTTCTACTGGATATTATGCTATCGATTTGTATCTATTGCTAATGTCTGGGCTCACTTTCTTAGATTTTCTCCTCAAATGCATTGTCTTTTCTCTTTAATACTGTTGTTTTGGCACTTTTTCCTTATCAGGGAACAGAATATTTTGACGGAAAAACGAAAAGATATGTTGACTTCCCTCTTACAGAGATCTTGCAAATGATGGGCCGTGCAGGGCGTCCGCAGTTCGACCAACATGGGAAAGCGGTCATTCTTGTACATGAACCTAAAAAAAGTTTTTACAAAAAGGTAAAGCTCAATTGGAATCTTTTGCAATTGTTAATATACTTTGCATAAATTTACCTCAAAAGATCATATTTACTCTGAATGCAGTTCTTGTACGAGCCATTCCCTGTAGAAAGTAGCTTGAAAGAGAAGTTGCATGATCACTTCAACGCAGAAATAGTCTCTGGGACTATAGGCAACAAAGAAGATGCAGTGCATTATCTTACGTGGACATATTTGTTTCGTAGACTGGTAAACATGCAAATCCTGTTAATGAGTTAATCTGGTTGTTGATTATCTTTTCCCTTTCAGAGTTTCCTGTTACTGCAGAATAACCTGTTAATGAGTTAATCTGGGTGTTGATGTAACAGATGGCTAATCCTGCTTACTATGGGCTAGAAGGTACACAAGACGAAACAGTCTGTTCCTATTTATCAAGGTAAATATCAAAGTTGTTACAGAAAGAACATTCCTATAATAAGAAGAAGATTTCCTTTAAAGAACCGTTGTAACATTGGTGTATGCTGGCTGCTTTTCGTGTAGATTGGTGCAAAACACATTTGATGATCTTGAAGACAGTGGATGCCTCAAAGTAACTGAAGATAGTGTGGAGCCTATGATGCTGGGTACAATAGCATCACAGTATTACCTTTGCTACATGACCGTGTCTATGTTTGGCTCTAATATAGGTCCTGACACATCGCTTGAAGTAAGAAGCTGATTCAATTAACTCTAGTGTGTATCAACACACGAGATACTGATGATTCTTTTTGTTTTTTTTGGCTTATAACCACTGCCCTTTAGGCATTTTTGCATATCTTGGCTGGTGCGTCTGAGTATGATGAACTTCCTGTGCGGCACAATGAGGTCTGTTTCTTTGTCTATACTGTTTTACTTGACAAATATATGGTTTATCTTTAAAAGTCTTTTCAGTGATAAGCTATCTACGGTTCTTGCTCTTTATCTTATTTATACCCTCTTCTTCCTTAGGAAAATTACAACAAAACACTGTCAGAGAAAGTTCGGTATCCCGTGGATAATAACCATCTAGATGATCCTCATGTTAAGGCGAATCTGCTCTTCCAGGTATGTACTTTTCACATTACGATGCATTGAAGGATAAAACAAAGATCCAAAACTGTATGAGGTCATGATTGGAACCGTCTTTCTAATGCATGACTTGGGTGCTCCAGGCACATTTTTCTCAATTGCCACTTCCAATCAGTGATTATAACACGGATTTGAAGTCAGTACTGGACCAAAGCATTCGGATCCTCCAGGCCATGATTGATATCTGCGCAAACAGTGGATGGCTCTCAAGCTCACTGACGTGCATGCGACTGTTGCAAATGGTCATGCAGGTACTCTCCTGAAGATCACTACCCTTATCTTGTTCCCTTTCTTCGAAAGCAGGACACCATATAATTTTTTTCACTTTTGCAAAGGAGAACACTTTTACTTAATCCAGTTCTCTTCTTCATTCTAGGGCATGTGGTCCGATCAAGATTCTTCATTATGGATGATCCCATGCATGAATGATGATCTTCTACGATCTCTAACAGCAAGAGGAATTCACACGCTGCATCAGCTATTAGATCTTCCAAGGGGAACTTTACAAAGTGTAACTGGAAACTTCCCTGTGTCAAGATTATCTCAGGTACCAAACAGTCATAACTGTTTCTTTTTTTTATGCATCTAATACATTTTAACGCATGGTCCTGTCTAACTATTCTCTGCACTCTCCGGTCGTATTTAGGATCTCCAACGATTTCCCCGGATCCAAATG
Source organism: Cardamine resedifolia (assembly GCA_014578085.1). Lineage (NCBI taxonomy): Eukaryota > Viridiplantae > Streptophyta > Magnoliopsida > Brassicales > Brassicaceae > Cardamine > Cardamine resedifolia. The sequence continues at coordinate 132,284 of VBRH01000160.1, forward strand.
AATGTGAGACTCCAAAAGAAAGATTCCGATGGCAAGAAAAAGCCGTCGACGCTGGAAATCAGATTGGAGAAGACATCAAAGAGGAATAGCTCGAGGGCGTTGGCCCCTCGATTCCCAAAGGTTTCCACAAAAGACTTAACAACAGATTTTACTTTGAGCTCAAAACAAAAATGTAATGGAAGGCATAAAAATTGATCATATATACTTATGGTTATAGGTGAAAGATGAAGCGTGGTGGTTAGTTCTTGGTGATACTTCAACTTCTGAGCTCTTTGCTGTGAAGAGAGTATCATTCACTGGTCGTCTGATTACACGCATGGAGTTACCTCCCAACATAACCTCTCTCCAGGTCCATTTTTTCTCTGACTAAATCATTCCCCTCTTAACTCTTGTGCATATATTATTACTGAATTCATCGTCTTTGCTTTTGGTCAGGATACGAAACTCATCTTAGTCTCGGATTGTTATTTGGGATTTGAGCAAGAACACTCCATTGAACAACTTGCACGACGTTGATAAGCCATCAGACTATGATAGATCGTAAGAAAACCCCATATTTTTATCGAATTTTTTTTGTCAATTGTCAAAATTTTCTTAAAATCTGTTTTTTCTTCTCTTGTTAATGTAAAACCAAATTTCACAAAACGTCCAGTCTAAGTAATACAGTGTTACAGATTTTTGGGTTACACTATAATACATAAGAGCTTAAACTAAATGCGTTTACTCTGTGTGGTGAAGTTGTAGTGAATTTTGTATCTTTCTATTATATTGCTCGTGAAATGTCTGCATGTCAATTATTTATGACAGTAACAAAAGGGCTCACCATCTATTATTATTTTCAACAAATACATGAATTAAAAAGTTTATCAATTCGACCCCATGATTTGATCTCTATATTTGATAAAAACGAGTCTAATTCCATACGAAACGAGATAGTGAAAGATTTAAGAAAATGATTAATCTTCGTCACTGTCGTAAACCATGGCCATACGACGATGAGTCGGAGCTTTTTTCGGCGGAGACTGCTCCTCGTCGGACTCAATCCCCTTCCTTTTCCGGCCGCCTCCACGCCCCTTCTCTCCCCTAGCTCCCTGCATTAAGTACATTTCACCACACCATAACATAACATTACAATCTCATTCATCTTCCTCATTAACAACAACAAATAAAATAATTTTTGTAATTTTTCTACCACAGCCTCTTCCTCGTCTTCCTCTGAATATCTGTTAGCTTTTCCAGCTTCTTCTTCTCCCTCCTCATCTTCTTCTGCATCTTCTTCATACTCATCTTCTGGTTCCTTGACCCTTCTTCGGGGCGGTGACTTTTCTTCCTCTTCTTCTTCCGTCTCATACTCTGATTCCTCTCTCTCACTCTCAGAATACTCCACTTGACGTCTTGACGGTCTGGCCGAAGTCATTGCAGACCTCCCTGGAATGCCTTTGTGGCTCTGGTTTAACCCCAGGGAGAAGCGGTTAAATAATTGTTTGATTTCTTATGTCTTTTGCATTCCAAGAGATGTGAGTTTTTGTTTTGTTTACCTTCTTGGCGTTCATAATTCGGCGTTCCCGTTGTGCTTCCGCTTCCAGATCCTCCTCATAGCCACGGCTGGAGCGGTGGGAACCATAGTGGTCTGCCTCTTCATCCTGGTTCCAAGAAACAATCAGTCGTTACTTACTGGTGTAATTGTTAGTTTAAAAAATGGAAAGAACACAAAGTACATAAACTAATAAAACAGACCTCATCAAGAGCATCTTCCAAATACCCAGTGGAAAGTTGTCTCCTTTCAACAGGAAGTGGATACTTACGCTTAATTTTATCCCTCGCCTGACTCAGCTTTGTACTAGCCTTGAGGTTTTGGCTTTCCGCCTTCAGAATTTGAGATATCAAATGAGTAAGGCTACAAACTCTACAACAAAACTACAGTTGGATTGTCTGAGCTCAATTAAGGGGTTACCTTTTCTCTCTTCTCCTTCTCCCTCTCAGGGTCAATGTCAGTGACACAGTTCTTAACTTTGAAGCCCTTCTTCTGCCTCAAGTCAACAAGGGCAGTCAAAATCCTATGGGAATTTGACGTTAGAGATGATGGGATAAATCTCATTTTCTTCAAAATTCTTCCTTGTGATTGAAGGATCCCCTACAACAACATCCAGATATGGCAAGACTTGAGATACCTTGCAGTTGGTTTTATTCTCAGAACCAAAGTTAGACCACTTTGGAGACATTTGGTTTCATGATGGAGAATCAATCATATGGATCCTCTTAAATTAATCAGTTGATCATTGATTCACAGGATACTTTCAACTCCTAGGAGGCTGAAGAACCTACAAATCTACCGGTAACTAAGGTAGAAGGAGTGACGAAATAACACCTTTTCATGTTTGATAAAGAGGTGATTCTGGTCTTGTTTTGCATCCTGTTCAGTTATATCAAGAACTTCGTTTCCTATCAATAGCTGTAAACTTCCATCTGACCACCTTACAAACCGAGCATTACTTTCACTCTGCATATGAACATAACATGACTTTAGTAGACTGCAGCAAAAGTAGAAGAAAAGTAAGTGCACTAAGCAACCACCCCAACAAAACCAAGAAAGATCAAGAGACTCTTGTTTATGGGCATATTTCCAATGACGCCTAAAGGATTAAAAGATCCGTTGAACTGTTGAACAGAGACATCATAAAATCCAATTCCAACCATATGAACACATGTCCGTAATGAAAAGAACAAAGTAACCTAATTAAAGAATACATAAATTGCATCAAAAGTCTGTAGCTGTGTTAACATGATTAACCATTACACATTTTATATTTACCAGAAATTATTTGAAACTTTACCAAGAAATGCCAGTTCATGAAATTGGTAGATCAGAAGTACTAACAATAGGCAAATATAGAGCTTCATCAAAGGTATGATGGAAAATTTAAAAGCGGAATAGGTTTGAATAAAGTGGTCACTTACATATGTTTTGCCATCTCGACCCTTAACAAATCTATGGCGAACAATGTTATTTTCCAAACGAATACGCTTCTTTGCTCCAGATTCATCTCTCTCAAATTTGTCTTCTTCAACAAATGTTTTTGCATCAAATGGCTTTGGATCAATGCCCATGATATTGGAAACTTTAATCATGTTCATCTGCAAAAAGATCAAAGAGAGAAAAGGTAATGGGAGGAAGCACATTTTAGCTACTAAATCTTTACTACAGATAGACAACTAGAAAATGGGGGTTCCAAATATAAGACTGAATAGCACTCTCCTGTACAATAAATGACCCTTCATGCTAAGTAAATGTAGAAGCAAGTTTCAATGCAATGGTTCTCCACATTAAAGACATCAGATACTCACTTTTCCGAACCACAGTGATATGAGACATTTTGAAAACTTGGAAGTATCAGAAAGGAAAAATCCAATCGATAACAAACTATAGATTCGAAGCCATGTCAGCAGAAAATATTTTAGCAACATAAAGCACATATACCTTCACGGGATCACCTGGAGGAGGGCGGAAAGGAACCTCCACTTCCAAAGGGGGACCAACTGGCCTCTCCCTGTACCTAGTTTCAACATGCTCAGCTTCTGACTCGTATTGAGGATCCTCTTCAGGGACCATATCATCAAGCACCATATCGTCGGGTCTCAGATCCTTATCAGAGCCCTCGTCATCTTCGATTGGCGATCTCTGAAAAATTAGACACCTCATCGTAAATACATGCAAATTCATATGGTTCTGAAAGGAAGTAGAAAATGGAAAGGAAAGAGATATTCTGTAAACTGAAATGTAATATGCGATGCAAGACTCACATGTTCATCCTGCTCAATGTCATTCCGAACATATTCTTCTTCCTCTTCATCATCCGAAGATCCAAATACATTACGAATATTTACGTCTGACTGTGCAACTTGAGCCTCTTCCTTCTCCTCACTAGGTGATCTACCCGCCATGCCAATTTTCCATTTAGAAGAGACAAAGTGAACCATAAGAAAATTGAAAATCCAAGGAATCTCAGATACCCTCAGATGACACAAGAGATAGAAAAAAGGGGTACCAAAGTTCAAAAGAAGTTACACAAGAGATAGAAAAAAGGGGGTACCTTGGACTCCTAGTCTGATCAACCTCTTCATCTTCAGACTCATAATGCTTTTCAGCAGACCTCTCTGATCCACTCTCAACAACATTCTGTCTCCTGTTAGTAGCTACTCTCTCCCCGTGTTCTTCTTCTTTGTTATCACTATCAGTATCTCTTGCTTCACTTTCCTCTTGTGGATCAGCAACATCAACCTCCTGTGAACTTTGCTCCCTCTCACCCTCACTTTCTGCAGGATCACCCTGTTCTCCATCAGACTCAGCTTCAGCCTCTCCGTGAACTTCAACCTCAGCTTCACCTTCTCCTTCAGGCTCTGCCCCGCCCTCAGCCTCATCCTATTGGTGTTTGAATTGAAAATTCAGCCACATTTTCACAGATGTTGAATGAAGGAAAAAGCAAGAAATCAAACAACATTGCAATAAATATAATTCAATAAATCATGTAGTTCTCAGAATAAGCTGAAGAGTTAGGCCTAATAACTTCCATTGGTTCTTGCAATTCACCTAAAACCCTAAATTCAGGCGAGAAGCATTTCAGAAACACATCGGATACAGAAACGGGTCCAAGGTGTAAATTCAAGAAAACAGTGGCCGTGAAAACTGAAACAATCATGACGACATAAAAGGAGGTGGAAGAGGAGAAAAAGTTACGGAAGCGTAGTTGGGCTGAGGATTGGACTCATGTTCGGAATCGATCTCTTCTTCCTCGGATTGATCTCCGAAGAGATTATGCATCATCTCCGACCTCTTTTCAACTCCTACCATCTTCGCCTCTCTTTCTGCCTCTTAGCTGGTGACGGTAGCTCCTTATCTCAGCTCCGACGGATGGTTTACTGTTTCGGCCTTTATAATTTAGGTTGAAGCTCCCAATTTTATCCCAAACAAACAAAAAACTTAGGTGGAAGGATTTTATTTTTCTATAATCTCTGCTTTCTATCATCCTAAATTTTATTAAAAATTGGTTAAACTACTAAATAAAAAATATCTTAAAATTAAGCCGGAAAAAATGTTTGAAATTTCCGATGACTACAACTAAAAAAAAAGATAATTCTAAAAATATTTAAAAAAATATAAACTAAAATTGCTAAATCTAAATTTTTACCAATTAAATTTTAATCATATTCAATAATTCTTCTCCGCAATCAGAAATTGTCTTAATGTCGATGATATCACAAATCTCACCGAACATTTATGGTATTCGCGTTCTCCTTTGATATTTGGTAGACTTCTGAAATTGAAATATATGTTTATTTACTCCGATTTGGTGGGTCTCTCTCTTGAGATTTTGAAACCATTTATTATTCGACATTGGTAACGTCGAGATATACTCAATTAAGGTCCGGTTGAGAAAAAACAAAAACTCATCATATCTCGATCAGATCTGGTATTGAATTCGAGTGGAGAAAACTATAAAAGTCGCACAACCGTTTTACCTACCACCGTAGAGGTGAAAAGTTATGGATCGAATGATTGAAAACCCATAGAAAAAAGGGTAAAGAACATCGATAAAAAATTATAATTTTATCCCTTTCTGGTCATCTCAAAATAAACTAAATTTATTAATATCTCAAAATAAACTTTATCTACTTTTTATTTGTTTAACTTATGACTAACCAAAATTCGTTTTTACATTCAACTTTAAAACAAAACAAATTCTGCCAAATGAATTAGAAAAATATTAATTATGAATAAATGTTTAATTTAATATAGTATACAGCAACTTTATAATTATATATTTAATTATTTTCATGTGTATTTTTAAATTATGTAAGTTATGAGAATTCTAAACTATTGTCATATTTAAGTTTAATGTTATATAGTGAAATCAAACCATATAAATAAATATTAACCTAGTATATGTAAAAAATAACGTATGACTATAAAAAGGAATCTTAACATGACATATGGCAGAACTAATTCTTGAAACCATTATAAGAAAGAAAAAAAAAAGAGTTTTGTAACAATGGATCAGCTTTAGATTATATGGTGATGAGCTTAGTTTTTAACAAATGTTTAGATGGAGATTAGCAGTAGCAGCAAAGAAAAATCGATACACGTCGACATATATAAACAAGAAGATAACAAAATGACGCATATATGAACATTAGTTCTTTATTTTTTCGTTTCTTAATCCATTTTTTTTTGTTTAAGTCAGCTACTACGTACATGAGCAAGTCTTCTTTTACAAACTCACAAAATCATCACGAGACTCTATTTACTCCGTCATCACTTACCCTTGTCCTCACACACTTTCGTCCACTCACTGGTCACCTTAAGTGGGCTGCCCAAGATCCTAAGCCGTATCTCGTCGTGCTCCCGCAAGACACTGTATCAACCGGTTCGTTTCATGTACGTTGCTGAGACCTACTTCGGGACTTGTGTGTTTACCCATTGATTTTTACGGATACCGTAGAAATTCTCAGCGATCCGGTCAAAGACGATGAAATCAGGTACACACTTGTTGGACGTAAACGGGTCTAACGAGTATGGAGTTATACGAAGCAGATTTCGGGTGAGGAAGAAGGCCATGTTTCTTGATACAAAACAATGTTATTAAGCATTGCGGAGTAAATTGAAGACAAACATAACCCATACCCATATAAAAAAAAATGTAAATAACGGGCCGAAAGTATGTGATAGGCCCAGGACCCAAAACAATAAGGGTAGTTCTGTAAAGTTCATCACAGAGAGACTCCTCAAAAGCCCTAATTTCGTTCAGCATAATTCCTCTCAATCCCCGTCTCCAAGACTCCAAGCAGCGCCGACGCCGCAGCAGAAGGAGGAGAAGAAGAAGAACAATGGCGACAGGTAAAACGGTGAAGGATGTCTCTCCACACGAGTTCGTCAAGGCTTACGCTGCCCATCTCAAGCGCTCCGGCAAGGTAAATCTGACGAATCATAGTTCTAAGCTTTTGTTCCGCATCGATTTTTCCCTGATATAGTCTATAGAATGGTGTTTGGGATTACATTTTACCTCATGAGAGTGCTGCGATGATTGTTGTTTTATTGAAACTTGAATTGGGCTTAAAGTCTACGATTATTTGGATTTTTTATCTGTAAATCTCAGTAAGGTCTAAACATTGATTTGTAAGTCTCCTTATGTTTACATTGTGGATGAGATTTCAGTGAAAACCCTAGATTGGTTTTTGGCAGTCGTTTTACCATGGCACTATGTATTTCTGCTTTTGATTTCAATGTTGTGTCCTTTCATGTAGATTGAGCTGCCTCTGTGGACTGACATCGTCAAGACTGGTAAACTTAAGGAGCTTGCCCCATACGACCCTGACTGGTACTACATCAGAGCTGGTATGTATAACATCTCGTCAAGTCATCTACATATTGAATTTGGGCGTGGCCTTAATTTTTGCCTATGTGAATAAATTGTGGACTACATCTGTTTTTCTGAGACAAATATCTTCCTTTTAAGCTTCCATGGCAAGGAAAGTCTACCTGAGGGGTGGTCTAGGAGTTGGTGCCTTCCGTAGGATTTATGGAGGAAGCAAGAGGAACGGAAGCCGTCCACCTCATTTCTGCAAGAGCAGTGGTGGTGTTGCTCGTCACATTCTTCAGCAACTCCAGACCATGAACATTGTCGATCTTGACACTAAGGGGTGAGTTTATCGCCTCTGGTTTCGATTTCTACTTAAATAAAGACTGGTACAAAGGAATGGTAGGAATACAGAAGTTGTGTAACACAATTTAGACACTTAGATTTCGTATCTGCTTAAGAAAACTGTTTAATAACTGCAACTGTGACATACAATTGTACTCTCTAGCATTGTATATATGGTTTCATAATGTGCCACTGCTTCATTTACTAATACACCTATGGATTACATATTTTGATGTAACCAGGGGGAGGAAGATCACATCAAGTGGTCAGAGAGATCTTGACCAAGTTGCGGGAAGGATTGCAGCTGACGTCTAAGCCAAATCACAACAATATATGGTTAAGGTTTCTGTTTGAGATTTAGTTATGGAATGAGTTGCATTTGAAAACCAGTAGTAGAATTTCCTCTCATTTTTGTTTTGATTTGTTTTTCTTTTTCCCATTGGATCTCTTTTCGTTATGAGCTACTTATGACAATATATTTCATATCATTTTTAACCTTGTTTTCTATTTACTTTAATGATCTCTTTTGGATCTCTTTTGTTTTGTTTTCAGTTTTTGCAAAATAATTGTTTGCTTTTAATCAGTAGAGAAGGAATACATGCAATTTTGATTGAAAAGTCAGGACGTTGACCTCAGATCTGTCTTTCCTTAAATAGAAAAAATCTCATGTTTGTTTTTGTCTGGGTGAGATGTCCTTCGTTCGAACAATGATGCATTTAAGTAATACTGCGACATTTTAACATTTGTTATAGATGATGAGAATATTATTTACCCAATCATCGATGAGCGCATGACTAATGACTCTAAAAGATAAAAGTCCTTTACAACGCTATGAAATTTTCTGAAAACGTAATGAATCCTCGATATATCGGGTTTTAAAAGAAAAACTATTTCAGGTTTTCTAGTGTTGTTTTATTTAGTTAAAGTGAAAATACTTAAATTAATCCTAAAGTAACTAACTAACTAATGATAAGTTAGTAGTAGTACGTAACAGGGTGAATTAACAACACTCACATAGTCACATGTCTTCTCACCTTCCCTCAGGTATTTAAGCTCCACCTTCTCTGTTTTGTCTTAAGAAACATAAAGCTATATCTATAGTTCCTCATTTTACACACTTTTTTTTTTTTTTTTTT
>VBRH01000160.1:159956-173106 GCA_014578085.1 Cardamine resedifolia
ATCATAAAAAATTTCGTCAACAGAGACCCAAAAAAGACTTTAGAACTGAAATTCAAGGGTCATTTCCGCGTTAAATTCTTACCCTTTCTGATCCCCCTACTTCTTCTTCCCGTTGATTTGGTCCTCTTCTACATTTCCTTAATAACCCAATCTTCTTCTTCTTCTTCTTCTTCTTCTTCGTCAAACCTCTTCCAGGTAACTGCGATCTGCTCTCTATCTTTTACGGCACAATTCTCACTTCCTTTATTCTCAATTTCAGACTTTCCTTTTTTCCCCCAATTAGGTTTGAACTTGATTATCAGGAAGAAGTTTTTTTTTGTTTTTTTTTCCCTGGTGCTGTGTTCTATTTTCGTGTAAGTTGTTCTTAGAAGTGAAATCATTGGATGTTACGGTTTTTAAATTTGTTGGTCTTTGATTTGATGATCTTTTCGTATCGTAAAACCGTTTTAATCTTACTTTATTCTCTTAGCTTAGAAGTTAGAATCTAAGCATCAATCCTTATTACTGTTTTGGTTTTTTGCAGGAAAGGTTTATTAGTTGATACAATCCAAGTGTTCCTTTTTTTTCTTCTGAAAACAACAAGTTTCTGTGATATTATTCTGAGAGATAAAATGTTTGGTTTGAGGAAATCTCCTGCAAAGCTTCCCAAGCATAACTCAGCTGATCCTGGATTTCACAACTCTTCCAAGCCAAATCCTTTTGATTCAGATGATGAAATGGACAACAAACATACCCTTAACCCTTCCAAGAGGACTTCCTCTGAGCCCTCTTTGGCTGAAATGTCAAACCCTTTTGATGGTGAGAAAGGATATAGTTCATCGAAACAGTCCTTGACTTCCAACTCAAAGTACCAGTACAAGAACAATTTCCGTGATTCGGGAGGTGTTGAAAACCAGTCGGTTCAGGAGCTTGAAGGTTATGCTGTTTACAAGGCTGAAGAGACTACCAAATCTGTTCAGGGTTGTCTCAAGGTAGCAGAAGATATAAGGTCAGATGCTACCAGAACTTTGGTCATGTTGCACGATCAAGGTGAGCAAATCACAAGGACGCACTATAAAGCTGTTGAAATCGATCATGATCTCAGTCGGGTGAGCTTTTTCTTCTTTCTTGTTACCTTGTTGGTGTGAGATAAGAAAGATGGGAGATATGTATTTATTGAGATGCTGAGTTATTTTGCTTTTTGGTTTTCAGGGTGAGAAGCTTCTTGGAAGCCTTGGAGGCATGTTTTCAAAGACTTGGAAGCCTAAGAAGAATCGTCCTATAGACGGTCCAAGCATAATCAGAGGTATGCTTCTTGGGTCACTGATTCCTCGCTTCTTCTCGCAGCTATATTTTACTTTTACCAAATTTCATCATTCCCATTCTGTGTTTCTGTGTAGATCACTCACCAACGAGAAGAGTTAACCACTTGGAGAAAAGGGAAAAACTGGGACTGAATCCAGCACCCAAAGCACAATCAAGATCCCGAGAACCGCTCCCTGAATCTGCTGATGCCTATCAGAAAGTAGAGGTTAGGACTTCTCTTCCCTCTCTTCTTTTTTTCTTTCTTTCAGAGGAACATTACTATACTCCCGCATCTGAGATGAGTGTTGCATGAACCTTCTATCTGGGGTCATATAATCCAAATGCGCAAAGATCCAAACTTGACACATTGATGAACATCAAGAGCTAGCTTCTTTGAGTAAAAACTTGTATTTTGTCCGTAATACTGATACATTTATACTCTTTTCTGACAGATGGAAAAAGCTAAGCAAGACGATGGGCTTTCAGATTTGAGTGATATACTCGGCGAGCTCAAGAACATGGCTGTTGACATGGGGAGTGAAATCGAAAAGCAGAACAAAGGACTTGATCATCTTCATGATGATGTTGACGAACTCAACTACAGAGTGCAACAATCAAACCAACGCGGGCGCCGTTTGCTTGGAAAGTAGATGAGCATAGAGTTGTTGTTCATTACACTCCTTCCTCTCTTTTTCGATTTCTCCATGAACTTAATCTTTAAAAACATTCTTCTTATTATGTTATATACATTTCCGTCTTTTGTTTGTATTTGATCTTATTACAAAAAAAAACCAAAAAACTTATTGTGAACAGAAGCAATTTTGCTATTGTTTTTATCTTGTATCATTACAGATTTCTCCAAAAATTCTGACAATAGATAAATATTGTGTTTGAATCCCAGATTTATAACCTAGTAGTATAAGTGCTAAAGATGGCATAAGAATACAGAAACTCCAGAGACATGTTGGAACATTTGTTATGCAAACAACTGCACAATCTTGTGAGATTATTAAGAAGAAGAAAAAAGCAAGGAACTCTTCATTTCCTTTAGTCTATCTCTCTGCTCTAATCCAAAAGATATCTCTTCTTCACTTGTAATATGTCTGAAGCCATGAAACAAAAAGACTAGATGAGAAGTCCACAAAGCAATCTTTCATAGATGGGAAATAACTCTGAATAGAGGAATCAATAATCACATACAAACACCACTTGTTCACCAATCATAATCCTAACCTCTGCCAAAATCAATACTCAAAAAAAAAGAAACAACCAATAGAAAGTAGTTCCAACATGACCAATAACAGCAAATAGAGGATAGTGAAATGACAACATACATCTACTGAAGCTTAATTTCCATGATGTTCTTCGTCTTTGGAGCATACGCCAAGTAACTCGTGAGCACCCTCTCTACAACTTCCAGCTGTGACTTAGCTTCAGCATAAGCCTCACTCACCTTCGATGGGTCAGTGAGATTCTTGTTCATTCGGAACCCATCCAAGGTCCTTCGCTTTGTGTACGCCCTAATGTTGTAGTCAGGGAATTTACGTCCTGCTCGAAGCAGGGCACGGCAGAGGCTGAGGACTTCACTTCTCGATGCCATTACAAGAACAAAGCCTGTTTATAGATGCAATCAAATATACGAATACATTAACGGGAATGCAAAAAGCTGATTAGCAATGCCACAAAGGACGAGAAGGAGTCAAGATAAGAGCTAAAGATATATACTTTCACATAAGACAACAAGGATATTTATAGCCAGTGAAAGAGTTTTAAGAACATCATCATAAAAGCTAAAGTGCCTAATTTTCTCCAGAACAGAACCAATAAAACTTATAGCAAACCCTTTAAAGCAAATCAAGAAGAAATTCAAAGGCCAAAAACGCACTTTAGAATCATAAATTTCACTAAAATCGATTATATTGCAGCAAAAACCAGAAGAGACTAAAACAAATGAATCTCATATTTCGACAAAACCGAGCTCCAAATCCGTGTACATACCGAATTGAAATCGCCGGAGAGAATTAATTTCCCGAACTCGGCGTTAAGGTTCTCCGTTCGAAGGTGGACACATCTTGGGTATATACATAACCTAGGTTAACCAAATTTTGAACCGGGAAAATGATTTAATAACCGGATCGAATTTTAAATTTGGTTTCACATTTTATAAATCGGAATAGAGTAAAGAAAAGAACCGGGTTTTGAATGGGCCAGACAAAAAGGCCCGTTCAATTGAGCAAATATGTGCTAAGCCTTTCTTTATTAAGGTGTATGAGTTGGCATATTCGACAAGAAATAAAATAGTAAACAAAAACTGATATTTCTTCTGTCACGCCTTCTTCTTCTTCCGCGAATTCGATTCCTATCTCGACGAAAAAACCCTAGTCCACAACTCTATATTCTCCGATCTCTAGCGAGAAGAAAATCTATATTTCTGAGCTTGGTTTCACCATCTCTCTATCTTTCTCTCCTCTCTGGGTACGGTATGTTTTTCGATCTCTCTTGTTCATCGAATCAGTATGTGATCTCTTTTTGAAATTGATTCGTATCTTTCTTATTTCGGATTCGATTCGTTTACTTAAGCTCGTAAATTTTGCTGGAATTTGTTCTGATTCGTGTGGAATTGGGAGCTGGCTAGATATGGTGATCGATGTTTAAATTGCTTTAGTTCCTCAAGCTCTTGATTCGATTGATATATCTTGCAAGGGTATTGTTTCTAGAGTTTTCTGTACTTAAGATGTTATGACTAATTTTAAAGACTAGAAATTCTGTGATTGGAATTGATGTCATGTTCATGTAAACTATCTGAATTAAAAGCTATTGAAAACTCTACACTAGCTTAAGTTTTACGTAGGTGATATTGTGGTTTTGTGTTTATATGACAGAAAAATTTACAGCTTTTTTCCTGTGGGGGATTTTACTGATTTTTTTTTTGTTCATCTTGTTTTACTAATCTGGTTTTCTTCTCCTTTTTTTGTTGGCAGATTTGGTATAGTCACAGTTACCATCAACTGTTTTCAAGGCTGAAGTTTGGGGTTTTTCTCAGTCTCGATGTGGTCGTATTCCGTTAGGATTCTCCATAATCATTAGGCTTCTAATCTTTTTCAAGTTGATGCTCATATTCTCTTCCCTGTCTATGGCTCTTACTGTGGTCCTTCAAAAGCTTAGTGTCTTCGGCCCTGGTTTGAATCCCTCTTTCCCTTACTGCATTGCCAATCACTCCGTTGCTTCCCGTTAATTGAGTTGCTTCGTTTCAACTGAATTACATTAGTCTGCCTCCTTCGTTGTCTTGTCTGGTTATTGTCGCAAATCCCTAGCCAAAAGTAGTAGTACCTTCATTAGACATTCTTGGGTGAGAGATTTACACCAAAATCATGTAAATCAGTCCCCTCATAGAATACGTTTATACTGCTGGCTGAGTTCTCGAGGAAGTCTTGTTTGATTGTTTCCTACCTGAGTCTCCTAATCCCACACAAAGCTCGATCCTACTTTCGAAGCTAGTTCTTGTTTAGCTGAAACTTAAACCCAACATGCTCCAAGAACAGCCGGTTGCATTCTCGCTCCGGCGTAACTCATTTAGACGCAGATCTCCCAGATCAAATGTCGATGACAGAGGCTGGACTCCGCTCCACATCAAAGCCAAAAAAGGCGATCTGAAATCTGTCAAACAGCTACTTGACCAAGGAATGGATGTGAACGCTCTAGCATGGGGACCCAAATCGAAAGGAGTGTCTCCCCTTCACCTTGCAGCAGAGGGAGGTCACATAGAAGTCATGGATTTGCTCCTCGAACGTGGGGCTAACATTGATGCCAGAACATGGGGCTCGTGCGGGTGGACCCCTCTCCACGCTGCGGCCAAAGAGCGGAAGAGAGAAGCAGTGAAGTTTCTGGTTGAGAATGGTGCATTCTTGCCTGATGATATCAGTGATACCAGATTTAATCCGCCGGTGCATTACTGTCACGGACTTGAATGGGCGTACGAGGAAATGAAGAAGCTTAGCGGCGAATCGTCTTCATCTGGAGGAGACACATCTTGCAGTTCTGAGAACTGAACTTCTTTTGCCCTGTTTCTCTCTGTTTTCTTTTTCTTCTTCTCTAGTTGTGAGAGTTGTAAGAAATATTATGGTTGGTGTGTGATCTTATGGCTATATAAAACATTGAAACTGCGGGGTTGTCATACATTAATCTAAATCTTTTATGTGTTATTTATTTTCAACTCCAGTTTGAGAACCTAGCTGACTTTGTTTTCTAGGCTTGGTTGTTCTGGATCAACCAAATAGGACTAAACCCGGTTTCGATCTCATCGATATGACTATCCCTGAGGGTGAAAATTTATAGCTTTTCCGGTAAATTAGAATAAAATTACGTTGCCAAGTAGAGTTTTCATCATTTTCCCAAAGTTAATTTATCAACGAGGCGAAGTAGTCTAATTGTATCTAAGTTTATCAAATCGAAAGGCTCATAAGAGTGTTTAACCTAATTAAAAAAAAAAAAACATCGATACAATATAAGCGATTAAATAAATATATTTTGAAATATTTCAGTTAATATTAATTTTAATTTATTATTTATATTTTGTATACAAAAATTTATTTTTTTATAGTTAATAATGTATATATATTTATCCAGTTTTGTAAATTTATATCTAACTCTTTTTTTTTCTCTTTGTATCTCTCATTTCCTTATTTGCGACAATAACATTTTACTAATTTCATCTAAACTCAACTTTAGAAGTTTTCATGGTACCTTTCAAAACATCTTTTGATTTTTATGTTTAATTTCTTATATAGACAACTAATCTATTTTTTCTATGGTTTATATATATGATGATGAAATTAAATATAACATGTAAATTGTAATAATCAGAAAAAATATCAAAATTAATATAAAGTAAACATAATAATTTTTTACTACAATAATATGAAGAAAATATTTGAGAATGTCTATTATAAGTGTTTCTGTAAATCATACTTTAAATCTTATATTATACTCAAAGCTTATATTTATTGCTTTTGTGAGGATATTGAGACTTGATAGCTTTTAAAACTCAATTGGTAATCTTTAAAATATTTTAGTAGCTATCAAAATCTTTGTTATATATAGCTTTTAATTAGAAAATAACTTATGAAAAAATTAAAAAAAAAAAGAATTTAAACATATGATGGAAAAGGGTGAGAAATGACTATTTATAGTATGAGAATTAAGTATATATTACATTTTAAAAATAAATAGAGTAAAAGAGTTAATATGTAATAATTTTTACATGTGTAATAACAATGTAATTAAGTAAAAGAATTACAAATGTTGGTCACCAAATCAAAATAGTAATATAATTTTTGGGGTGTTTAATTTAATAGTTAAAATAAAGAAAATGTAAAAGAATAGTAGTTTAATTAATTGTGTGGTATTTAATTCATTGAGTTGAAAGGAAAAACGTAAAAAAAAAAAAAAAAATTATGTTATGGTTAAAATAGACACGTTAGCTCCACATAAAAAAATTAATAAAATTTTATTAGATAAAATACCTTAATTGTTTAGTCTGCAATTTTTGTCGTAATGGCTTTAATTTACATGATTACCATTTGTTTTAAATCAATTGTCATTTGTGTCTTTATACATTTCTTAACAACTTCATGTAGTTTTCTCCTTTTCTAGTTGGTTTACTTACCATATATAACTGATTTATCTACTACGTACAGATTCCGCCGGTTAAATTTCAAAAACAATTTTCACCAGTGATTTTTTTCACTTTAGAATTTATTTACACAATAATATACCGGAAATGGTTGATACAACAGCAATAAGCTGGAGCGAACCGGAACCGGGTCGTTTTACCAGACCCGTCGGTGAGATGCGGTTTTGAATACACGTATTCGGTTTACAAATCTCAGGAGGTAGAAAAGAAAATTGGCATTTTTAATTTCGCTCGCCTCTTAGATCCGTTTGTTCTCTTTCACTTTGGCTGTTGTTAAGCAAAACCATGGCTTCTCGCTGTGAGCTACTTCTGATCTGCGTCTTCTCTCTCTTGGTTGCTCTTGCTCACTCCAAGACGTTGAAGCGAGATGGTAAATTCTGCTTAATCACCGTCTTCTTTTTGTGTGTTATGGATCAATCCCCCCAATTGATTGATTTTCTTAGCTCTTAAACAGATTTGGAAGACCCATTATCGAGATTCGTTCTATCTCTTATCAATTTTCATGATTTAGCACGCAAGTTCGATTCTTTTGTTTCTCTTTCTAATCTGAGCTCAAATAGATCTGATCATATTTGCACCAATCTCAATGATTTGGTTCTATCTCTGCATCTGATAAGCTCATGTTCAGATGATTAGCTTTCCTCAAAGTTAATCTGTGCTTCATCGTTTGCATAGTGAAAGCTTTGAATGAAATCAAAGCCTCTTTGGGGTGGAGAGTGGTGTATTCATGGGTCGGTGACGATCCTTGTGGAGATGGAGACCTTCCACCTTGGTCTGGTGTCACCTGTTCTACACAAGGAGACTATAGGGTTGTCACAGAATTGTAAGTTGCTATTTTTTTGTGTGTTTCTTCTATATTATTAACCTGATTTATTTATTTACTTGATCTGTTTGATTTACAGAGAAGTTTATGCGGTTTCCATTGTTGGACCTTTCCCAATTGCAGTAACAAACCTTTTGGATTTGACTAGATTGTAAGTTACTTTCTAAAACTTTATTAAATGATTGACGTTTGGTGGATTTATGTAACAGCTCTTTGAATTATCTATTTTGCAACCCTTTTTGTTTTGTTTCTAGTACAATATGGAGATGCCTGAGAATTCTTGAGAGCTTTGTTGTTTTGAGATGGTTAAATTGAAAATGGTTTTGGTTTGTTTGATATTTCAGGGATCTCCATAACAACAAGCTGACTGGTCCAATCCCTCCACAAATTGGACGACTGAAACGGCTCAAAGTACTGTACGTTTCCTTGTGCTCTTACAAAGATATATTGTTGATTTACTGTCTTCTCATTTTGTCTCAATAAATTTTTCTGAGACCAAACTCAGGATGGTATCCAATTTTCTTGAATAGTCAATGCTTCCATCCAAATACTTCAGCTAAACATTTACTCTGTTGTTACCATTAGAAACCTGAGGTGGAATAAACTACAAGATGTGATTCCCCCCGAGATTGGGGAGCTGAAGAGACTAACCCATTTGTGAGTACCTTTATGTTTCCTTTCTTAGCTTCTGATGATTGTCCATTTTTAACCAAATGAAATCATGATTTTTTTTCTTCCTTTTTATGGTTAAGGTACTTGAGCTTCAATAGCTTCAAGGGAGAAATTCCAAAGGAACTTGCTGCTCTTCCCGAGCTTCGGTATCTATATCTTCAAGAAAACCGTCTCATTGGTAGAATTCCTGCAGAACTGGGGTCGCTGCAAAACCTCCGCCACCTGTAAACACAAAATACCATCTTCTACCTATAGTTTGCGTCTTTTATCATTACTTACATTAACTCTACTGAGATCTGGTTTGGTTTGCATCCCATTAATTTTCAGAGATGTTGGTAACAACCATTTGGTGGGAACTATACGGGAACTCATCCGTTTTGATGGAAGTTTCCCAGCTCTTCGCAACTTGTAAGCATCCCTTCGGAATGTTCCCTTTGTTTTCACTCTTCCATTTGATACATTCTATTAATATCCACAATGCTTTCTCGTTTTACAATCTTGATTCAATTCAATAGGTACTTGAATAATAACTATTTGAGTGGAGGGATCCCTGCTCAGCTGTCAAATCTGACAAACTTAGAGATTGTGTAAGCATTCTACTCTGCACAATATTATTCTTCAAGTCATCTGCAATATACAGTATCGAGAGATCTCTGATCTCGATTTAATTGGTTGTGCAGGTACCTGTCTTACAACAAATTTATCGGAAACATTCCTTTTGCCATTGCTCATATTCCTAAACTGACATACCTGTAAGTCTATGTTTTAGATTGCTCATCTTTCTCTTTGTCTCTGATTTGCTTTTACTATCTAAAAGAAAATATGCATTCTCATGGAATCATGATGTTGGTGAAACTAGGTATCTTGATCACAACCAATTTACCGGGAGAATCCCAGACGCATTCTACAAGCACCCATTCCTCAAAGAAATGTGAGTTCTCACTCAATAAAGTTTTAAGGTTTTCTTTCTTCAGTCTCCACTCTGACAATAAGGAGATTTGTGTGGATTTTGCAGGTATATTGAAGGCAACATGTTCAAGTCAGGGGCGAACGCAATTGGTACCCACAAAGTTTTAGA
The DNA here is from genome assembly GCA_014578085.1 of Cardamine resedifolia. Classification (NCBI taxonomy): domain Eukaryota; kingdom Viridiplantae; phylum Streptophyta; class Magnoliopsida; order Brassicales; family Brassicaceae; genus Cardamine; species Cardamine resedifolia. The sequence continues at coordinate 169,506 of VBRH01000160.1, forward strand.
AGTTTCTGATGCCGATTTTGCAGTGTGATCGGATAGAGGATTCTAGAAGGTTCTAGAGAAAACGTCTCAGACCTACCTAGAAACGGTTCCACTTTAGCCCTCTTCATTATTATTATTTTTTGTATGGTCTTTTGATCTTTGTGAAAGAAAGCACAAGACTACAAGTTTTTTATCTTCATATTGTATAGTTAGACACTTTCTACTGATCTATATTTCTCCTTGATCAAATGATAAAATTATTGAAAGTAAAAAAAGAAAGGCTTAATTTGGAATAAACCACTTACCAATATACAACATTAAGAGTTAACATAGATAACACAAACAATTGCCAAGAAAATTACAGTCTGCTCTTCAAGTACAAGCAGGAGCATCAAAGGTAGGCAATACAATAAATGAGATAGACAAGGGATTGATATAAACCGGAAACTTTACGCCATGGCGGACCGGCTTAAGGTTTGGGATATCTCCGGTGACCGTCGGTACCAAAGGGTTGCCATTCAAAAGCATAATCTTGCTACGCAGGTCACCGTCTTTTGGACTCAAGTGATACTCTTCTCTGTTCAAATATCCATCCGAAGCTTTCTTTCCGACCCAAGAAAACTTGTTCTTGATTGTTTCCCTGAGAGATTTCGTCTTGACCGGTTCTGCTTCCAAAACCACTTTCACGCCATTGCTGACTCCGACTGTAAACGTCGTTTGCTTACTCAGATTAATCAGAAGAATCGTTATACCCGCCTGAGATGATAGATTCCGCAGTTACAAAGAGAAACTAGAGGATTATTTAGAGATAAAGATATAAACACTCACTCTTCCTTTGGAGCAATGAACGTAGGCTCGTAGATACTCCGAGGCATTTGTCTGAACGCCGAGAACGCCTTTACCCATCAGACGATGCCAAAGAAGAGCGCTGGTCGGATAAATAAACAAGTGCATGTTACTACGACTTGCCTTATAGACTATATATAGTAGTAATCATGTTGGTTTAGGATTTATTATGGTTTATAGTTTATGAACTTTGCCTGTAGTAATCTGGATTGGGAATAAACGTTTCCTTTTCTAGCAGACCGTAGAAACCTCCAACTAAAGCTTGTCTGCAGTATACTTTGGTGTTGTACTTAGACGACATACCGAGCTGATCCAGATACCTACGAAAGCTTAGTTTTGGTCAAATAGAAACCGAGCAAAGATGGAGAAATCTGAATGTAGTAGACTTTGATTCTTTCTCACCAGAAGCTGTTAATGAATGTCTCGGAAACCTGACGGCCACCGCTGTTATAGGCTCCACCGGCTTCTCCAACCCAAGCAGCAGCCCAAGGTCCATGTTCTTGAATTGTTCGGTTCACATTATCGAATGTTCCCGAAATTCCGCTCAAGTAATTTGGATCTAGTATCCTATTCACTAGCTCAGGATCATTTCCTGCAAGACTCATATTTCATTTCAACAATCATAATTGTTTAAGAAAATGCTACAAAGATTGAATTATCATAATGGTTAAGCAGCACCTGCACCAAGATTGTATATATGATGAGTTAGGACATCGAGAACACCCGGTCCAGAGAGCCTAAGAAGCTCTGAGTACCATTTTTCTTCATAGAATCCTCCTGGTGCTAAAACCAAAGGTTTGGTCTGATAATTCTTGTAAACGTTCTTGATTACATCTTTCAGTACAATCAAGTCTTTCCCATAAAGCTCTACACTCACGCTCGCACCAATCCCGCTTCCACTAAGCTCATTACCTAGTCAAGAACAAGAAATAAATAAGAAGAAGCTAATAATGTTAAAGATCTCACATCGAAAGTGTGAAAGAACCAACACTAATATTTATTTCTATATACCAAACTCCCACGAGTCTATAGCATAACCCTTTGAGACTGTGTAGTTAATGAAATCTTGAGTGTTGATATGATCCCATTCCCCTCCTCCCACGTTTCCGTTGAGTTTATCTCTCCCATACAACGCATTCAAACCGAAAGTCACAATAGCTCTGCAGAATAAGGATTAGATCAATGAGGATTATTATGCCACATATAGAACCATACTAATTAAGGATTATATCATATACTTACCCCGTTGCGTTGAAGAAATGGTTAAGTTCGTCCCATCGTTTCATATACAAACATCCTTTAGAGAATCCGAACAATCCATCATCAGTCTTGTTGAATTGAGTGCAAGGAGTCTTCAAGTCTCCTACGTCGTAGATCACATGATCTTGCAAGGAACCACCTATTCTTATCCTCAAAGTCCTAAAAGCTAACAAACAATCCAAATGTTTCAGCAAAAAAGTCTGTGAGATTCGAATATATAAGGTTTGTGATAGAGGTCACAAACCTTGAATAGCTTTAGCAAGAAGAGGAGAAGATAAGTTCTGAAATCATTCAAAACATAAAAGAAAAGGAGATTTTTTTATAGGAAGTGATTAAAGGTTCAAAGCTTAAAGTTGTTTTATATAATATATATACCAAATTGATGACAGAGGCGTAACCCCAAGGACACTGATCATAGTTGCATTTTTCAGGTGGCCACCAATCAAGCGTTGCGCAAACAAAGTTGTCATCGATCTCTGCGATTCTACGAGCACCGTCTATAACTAGGGTGGTTCGTTCCATGTTGCCAGCAAAAGTAACCGGAAGTAGCAGCAGACAACTCAAGAGTATAACGTTGAAGCCCATTTTTGGTTTGTTTGAGCCTCACGTTTTGATTGGTTGATCTGTAAGAGAAAAATAAAAAAGAAAAGTGAATTTTTAGAGAAACTAAGATTACTTGTACAACAAATATCAAGAAAATGGATAATATAAACGAGGGAAAGAAGAAGAAGAAGAATATAAACAGAACCCAAACCTGCTTCTCAGAACAAGCAAATGATTGATTACTGAGGAAACCTGATTTATTAAGAAAAGTTCTCTATAGATATGTATTTTTAAAAATGAAGATAAAACTGGAGGCTTGTTCAATGGTACAAGGCGATAAGCAGGGTATTTTTAAAAAACACTTACAATTTTTAGTTGAAAAGTAAACATGTGTTGTTATCAAAAGAAAAGTGAACCTTGTTAATAGTTTTTGGAATTTGTATATGTGGATCATATCTATGATATTTTAAGGTGAATTTGACATAAAGAAAATGAAATTATGTTGGTATATTCCGCAATAGTTCTCTAACTACAATTAGAATTAGATTTAGCTATATACTTTTGTTTTGTTTTGGCAAACAGATCGATATTGCTATACTAGTCAAACATTCTTTACAGAGAGGCATGGAGAGCATTAGTTGACTTTTGGGTGATTTAAATCTAATCGTTGATATTTATTAACTTACTAATGAAATCGTCTCTGAAATTTACGGGTTCGGATTTGGAAAACCAGAATTTATTTCTGGGTTGGAATGGGACAAATTCTCAAAACGCAAGTTGGTCTCAGTCATGACAACGATGGCACAGTGAATATTACGTCCAGGACAAGTAATTTCTAGTTTTAATCTCTTAACCTTCATAATAATATCGGATTCATGTAGTAAATATTATAATAATCTGGAGCTCGAAGAGATACGAAATTCTGACTGTGAAAGCAAGACTCGGAATAGATAACATAAAAAAAAAAAAAAAA
>VBRH01000161.1:0-22423 GCA_014578085.1 Cardamine resedifolia
TGGGAGTATAATTATATAATGGGTGGTGGATAATCATTCATTTATAACCATCCAATTTTATAACAATACGTATATTTTAGTTTTGAAAGCAAGAAAACTACATGTTAGTTTGTTCTAGATGTTGTTGTTTTTTAGTGGGCAAAACAACAAGATTTTCAGGTTTAGAGTTGAAATTTTAAATTATGTTCATATTTAAATTAAAATTAAAATCAATTTGAGGAAAAAAATTGGCAAAATCCATTTCATAAAATCAATATCAATAGATTTCAAGAACAATCAAACAACATCCAATTTGCAAATTTACATCAAAAAAGAAGATCCAAATCACAAAAAAAAACAAAAAAAAAAACCTAAATTTCTGAGCTAAAAACAACATATTGAGATTGAGATTTGAAATTGAAGATCAACATAAACTTAAACCCAGAAATTGAGAGAATCTTCTTTCTTCCCATCGCCATTGATGTTTTTCTCCCAGCGTCACATTGATTCATCATAAACACACGTCGTTACAATCCTTACCAGAACTACCAAGTCCAATCAACAAATCTCAATACCTTTACAAGCTTTGTTCTTCATTAATATTTTACAGAACTACCAAGTCCCAATCAACAAACCATATTCCTTTAATTTTTTTCCTTAAAGAATCAATTTTTTTTTCTTGAGCAGAACGAATCATCCACAAACTGACACATGAGACTCACCCTTTTACTTGAGAATAAAGAGGGGAAAGAGCTCTTAAAATATGATCCGCTTGCCGTTGATGATGATGCATACAGTGTGAGGAGCTCTAGACGGGATTCACAGATTGAGCAGATCGGGATCGAAGAATTCGCTGATTTAAGTTTCTGGGTTTTATTTTTTTTTCCCTTTTTCTGAAATTGGGTTGGAATCTAGAGATCTGGATCTTGAAAAAGCTGTGTGTTGTTCTTTATGAAGTGATTTGATTAGGTTATTGGGTTGAATCTACCATCTGAATCCAATTTTGAATCGAATTTGAAGACTTTATCTCATTTATTTTAGATTTCTGGGGATTAAATGATTTCAGGAAATTGTTTAGTTTTTGGAAAGACATATTGGAAGATCGATCATTAGATTCGTGTTTGATTTCAAGGGTTTTCTCAAGCTCTCGTCTTTTTGAATCAAATTGGTCTAAGGCTTACATGTATCCAGAAGATGATGATGCATATGAGAATAAGCTCATCAATGGCAAAAGAGCTTAGGAGGTTCCTGGTGAGATTAGACAAACTAAATAAAAAACTCATGTTGTTTTGATCTTAGACTAAAAATCATGTTGTTTTGCTTAATAAAAAATGTTATGTATTTTATCTCTGAAACGACGTTCGTTTTAAGTGTCACGTTGATAATATACGCTATTGTTATATTACGAGTGACTTTGCAGGTGATGAGATTGATTTGCACCGTTTTAAGGTAATTATCGAACTTATATAAAAAAATATTTGATGAGTTTTTTTATTTTTACTAATGTTTTTTATTTTTTTCTAAAATAGATGAGATCAAATAATAATTGACACTTGATTATTTTTAGATAATAATAAATAAATAAACAATCCCTGCAATTTTAGGCATACCCAAAATAATTTATTTTATTTTTTTGCAAGCATACCCAAAATAATTTACTTTTATTCTAAAATTTTTTATTTAATATATAAATAAAATTAATTTAACCAATCATTAAAAAAACGGCATGCTACTATTGATCACACAATATTTAATAAAATAAAAAGTTACTTAAAATTTTGAAAACAACTTATCTTTTGAAACACAAAAAAACTCCAAAACATCTTATCAGAGGGAGTATAATATATAAAGATACATGTTTATAACGTGGGAATTAAATAGTGTATTTACATTTGCATGTACATAAATACAAGGAACCTAGCTAGGGGGGAATGAGACTCAAGAGAAGAATAGTAGAAAGAAATAATTAAGAGAGAGAGAGAAAGAGAGGGAGAAGTTATGGGATACTTTTTGATTGGTCTCCTTGTGATTACTTTGTCAATGGGAAATATTATTGAAGAAGCAAAATGTGAAATATCTCAAACAATTTTGAGCAAAATAGAGAGGATGAATCATAGGGGTCCTTATTTGGGGATTGTGGCTCCAAACGACTTTGAGCTTAATCCTCTTTTAGCTTCTCAAGCCTTTGTCCCATATCCCTCTTTGCCCTTCATCGATTTTGCAGGTAATAACTTTTTTTCTGATGTTTATTCAATCTGAAATTCTATATGAAACTTTTTTTCTTAAATAGATCAGAACAGGATTCATCGTTCAATTTACAAACTCAAATTTTCATTGTGTATGTGACTGTTTATATTATCTCTTTATTGCTTAAATTTCTTTCTTCTGTCTTCTTTTAATTTCTCTCTCATGTGAAACCTATATAGGTATGTTGATTTTGTTTATATAAATCATGTAGGTAGAAGATTTCGATTTGGAAAAATATCAAACCAACGAGTGGTAATCGTGATGACGGGATTAGGAATGGTACGTTTCTATCATTCTATGTGTTAAAATAATCTAAATATAATTTTTGTATTAACATGTATATATGAGTATCATCGTCTAACTAAAGGTATATTATATATGTTAAATACATAAAAAAAAATAGGTGAATGCAGGAGTAGCAACACAATTACTAGTGAGCCTGTTTAGGCTGAGAGGTGTGCTGCATTATGGGATTGCTGGAAATGCAGATGTTAACCTTGAGATTGGTGACGTCACTATTCCTCAATTTTGGGCACACTCTGGCCTATGGAATTGGCAGGTAAGGTTATATTGACTCATTGACTTACTAGTTACTACCAATACCAACCAATAATTGTCGAGCTTAAAAAACATTTACGAAATTTAAGCTGTTAAACTTGTGGTCGTAAACTTATTGGGCCACGTGCGTTTCATTACATTACTAAATTACGTAAACTTATTAAAATATTAGCTGTTAAACTTGTGGTCATAGTAGCTCTTAAGAGAAATTTTTTTAATGGGCTCTGTGCTCTTATTAAAATATTATTGGTTACAGAGGTATGGAGATGGGGTTGACGACGAACTGGCTCTCGAAGTCGCCGGAGACTATACTCGAGAAATTGGTTATCTTCAGTTTTCTAAATACAGTAACCGAACCGATAATTTGCTCAATAGAATTTGGTACCAACCAGAAGAAATATTTCCGGTCACCGGAACTCCTGAAGTTCGGCAGCACGTCTTCTGGATTCCTGTTGACAAGTCCTACTTGAATCTTGCACGCCAACTGGAGGTTTGACTAAACTTGCCCATATTTAGATTTGTTTTCTTTGTATCAAAGTTGAATTTACTCAATTTAGTATGGGCAAATATTTACGACACGTTAGTATATATTTGACTTGAGTTTTCATTTATAAATAAACTCATAAAATATGGATGTTAGTTTATAATCTTTTAATTTTTACATGATATTTTAAAACTATATATAAGTACTATATATATAGTATTACTTAGATTGGATGTAAAAATTAAGTTCTTGTAGTTCGTGGATTTTTTATAATAATAGTATTCCTTAGATTTCTTATGTATTTTTTTTTTCTCGGCAAATTTCTTGCATTCTTATCAATATAAAAACTATTTAATAGTTGGTTATTTTTTTTACTTTATTATTAAATGATTGGTTATAACTAATGAAATTATTGTGTACACCCAACGAAACAGAACACGAAACTACCGCAGTGCGTGAACACCACGTGCCTCCCTCGACCACCGAAGGTCACCATCGTTGACCGTGGGATGAGTGCAAGCGTCTTCGTCGACAACGCCGCTTACCGAACTTTCCTCCGCTCCAAGTTCAACGTTACGGCCATTGAAATGGAGAGCGCCGCCGTGGCTCTCATCTGCCACCAGCAAAAGCTACCTTTCGTTGTCATCCGTGCCCTCTCCGATCTCGCCGGCGGTGGCTCCGACGTTTCTAACGAGGCCAACTTGTTTGGTAGCCTCGCTGCGCAAAACTCCGTCGACGTTCTCGTTAAGTTCGTAGGTTTGTTACCACGCGAAAGAAAGTTTGCATCATAAATTTATAATAATAAAAGTGTGGATTTAAAAGCATGTAACGAGAAATTAAGAGGAATAAGACACAATTAGATTATATGTGTCTAACCCAAATAATGACGTTTTCTTAATAATTAAAGCAGTGTTTTGTTTCTTTTTCTATCGGGTTCCTTAATTACTAATTAGAAAGAAGTTTTCGATGTCTATTTATACATGCATCATATTTTTAAGTTGTAGTTGGTGATGAGAACCACATTTCTGTAGCAAATCTCACCAGTTAATCACGAAATGAGAAAACAGAAACAACCAACATATGTATGAAACATGCATGAATGGGCTTGTTGTTTGATATGGACACACATAAATAAACATCTTGAATTACATCAAAGGATTTCATTCAAAATTGGCCCATTTATTTTAGGCCCTGGATAATTGATCCAAGCGTCTATGGTCGTGGAGTATATTGTCTCTTAAGTGTCACCGAAAACAAAGAAGAAGAAGAAAAAAGAGAATACGGTTAAACAAGTTTTAAAAGAATAAAATACGAATAGCTCAAATATTAAATCCTTGAAGGGCTCAAGATATACCAAAACTCGAAAGGAGAAGAAACATGAAACTCCCAAGACAAAAACACCAAACGCAGTTACTTAGCTGGACACCAAAAAGAGGACAAAACGTCGAAACGCTGTCGTATCTCACAACGGTCGATACGTGTTGTTTCAACTTTTATTTTATTATGATGTTGTATGCCAAGTTTTTGAAATTTATTGAGAGGGACAATAAAGTTTGCCCTTTTTGACATTTTGACTTGGACGTACCTGAGACTCCGACACATTTAACACTCTAGCTCGCTCTCTCGAATCTCTACAAAACACATTTCAAATTTTTTTAATTTAATTTCTCTCTTGGTTTTTGAGAAAATATTTCGAAATTGTCACTCTTTTTGTTGTCGCCGTAGTTGATACTCACTCACTGCAAGCGTCTCTTGTAAGCTCATTTCTATACTTCTTCACCACTCTTCTTCTTCTTCTTCTTCTTTTTCTTCTTCTTCTTCTTCAGCTCATTTCTGGGTTTGGATTGTGGTTCTTGGGCTAAGAGAATGAGCGCTTCAAAGTTCATAAAATGTGTCACTGTTGGAGACGGAGCTGTCGGAAAGACATGTATGCTTATCTGTTACACTAGCAACAAGTTTCCAACTGTGAGTTTTCTTTTAAATCCTTTCTTTCTGACTCGGAAGCTTTCATTTTCCATTGTCAAGCTTTCATTTTTCTTACTGGGTTTAAGAGACTTTCATTGGGGTTCTTGGTATTTCCAAATGGGTTTAGCTTAATGAAGATCTGTCGATTTCTTTTCTGGTTTATTCTTGGTATTTCCAAATGGTTTTAGCTTAAAGACGATCTGTCGATTCCTTGGTATTTCCAAATGGGTTTATCTTAGAGATTTCATTAGGGCTCTTGGTATCAAAATCTGTTTATTCCGGTTAATGCTTGTTCCTTTGCTCTGTTTGAAGTTTCTTAACCCGAATTTTTCGTCTTTAACTATTTAATTAGTTTCTCCATCTGAGTTTATGAGATTCTTGGGTTTCTTCTGTTGCATGGTTCATGATTCTTGCTGTTTGTTCATGTTTGCCAGGATTATATACCGACTGTGTTCGACAATTTCAGTGCCAATGTCGCTGTAGATGGACAAATTGTGAATTTAGGGCTATGGGACACTGCTGGTAAAACCAATGAGCCAAAGAATTGAAATTGATGATTCAGAGTCTTTTAGCTTTTGAATCTCTCATTCATTTATTTGTGGGTTTGTTGTTTTATTGGTGTCTTTAGGTCAAGAAGATTACAGTAGGTTGAGGCCATTGAGTTACAGAGGAGCTGATATCTTCGTCTTAGCCTTCTCGCTTATTAGTAAGGCAAGTTACGAAAATGTACTAAAGAAGGTAAATGTTTCGAATCCTCCTTGCATTAGAAACATATTTGGATTGTGAGAATTTGGTGAATGTTGTTATGTATATATATGTTTTGAATATGATTGTTGTTTTTGACAGTGGATGCCTGAACTTCGTCGGTTTGCCCCAAATGTTCCCATAGTCCTTGTTGGTACAAAGCTAGGTAAGTTCTGTTTTGCAGATTTTTGTCTTGGGGTTTGTTTTGAATTTCTCTTGGCTGATACATTATGCTGTGGTGTTCTTAAGATCTCCGAGATGATAAGGGATACCTCGCGGATCACACCAATGTCATTACCTCTACTCAGGTATATATCTGTAATCTTCCCATTGGTTTTGTTTTGCAATGAAGCTTTTGTCAAAGTTATGACTTGTGGAAACAGGGAGAGGAGTTGAGGAAGCAAATCGGTGCAGCTTCTTATATCGAGTGCAGTTCCAAGACTCAACAAGTAAGTTCCGTGAATCAAAAAAGGAATTTGTTTTGGTAAACAAAAATGTCAGAATCTTATGATGAATTTGCTTTGGAATTGTTGTAGAATGTGAAAGCTGTGTTTGACACATCAATCAAGGTGGTTCTTCAGCCTCCAAGGAGGAAGGAGGTCACAAGGAAGAAGAAGAAACACAGAAGATCTGGTTGCTCTATTGCGTAAGCGCTTTAAAGATTTTATCTGTTTTAAGAGATTTGTAGTATAAGTTTACAAACAAGACTCTTACCAATTTTCATCTCTCAAAAATCTGCAGGAGTATTGTCTGTGGAGGCTGCACCACGGCTTAAGACACAACCACAAGTCTCAACAACATTGTGACACTCTCTGTGATCATCGTTTTCTAAATTGTGAAACTCTCCAACTGTGATGATAAGGGAACTATTGGTTCTCTTATTTGTATGTGAAGCTCTTAAGCTCTTTTTCTCTGTTTTTGGTTGTGTAGATTTTCTGATTCTGTAATATTTATCTTGTCTTGTTAGTTGTTAACAAATTTTGGATCTTTTAGCAAATTTGGAATTCTTGATTTTGTTTTTAAAAACATGTTGTGATTGTATCTCTGTCAAATCAAAGTAAACCGAAATTGAACCAAAAACTCTTGTAAAATTCAAACAGAAAACTACATTTTCTAATATGAACTGAAAAGGGATTGACTTTATTTTGAAAACTAAATACAGAAATTCAAATAAGTCCAAAATAAATATTTAATGCACTCAGTAACATAGCAGATAATTGTCATACAGTTGAATTTTGTTCTAACCTCTAACGGATAGTAAATTTAGTTTGGTCCACAATTTTCACGGATAGTAAAGATTATGAGGGTATTTTAGTCATTTTGACCTGGGTCGGGATTTTTTTAATTTGAGAATTCGTTAGCGTTTATGTTTATCAATTATCATCGTCACCGGGAAAGATACGTAAGAAAACGACGCCGTAAATAAAAGAGATGGATAAACAACCGGCGAGCAGCTGGAGTATCCATACCCGGCCGGAGATTATCGCCAAGTACGAGATCTTCGAGCGATTCGGATCCGGCGCCTACGCCGACGTTTACAGAGCTCGCCGTCTCTCCGACGGTCTCATAGTCGCTCTCAAGGAGATTTTCGATTACCAATCGGCGTTTCGAGAGATTGATGCGCTCACCATCCTCCGTGGATCTCCTAATGTCGTTGTTATGCACGAGTACTTCTGGCGAGAGGATGAGAACGCTGTGCTTGTGCTCGAGTTCCTCAGGTCCGATCTCGCGGCGGTGATCCGAGATGCTAAGAGGCGGAAGAAGGAAAAAGGCGGGGATGGATTCTCGATTGGGGAGATTAAGAGATGGATGATTCAGATTCTATCCGGCGTTGATGCATGCCATAAGAATTTGATTGTACATAGAGATTTGAAGCCTGGGAATATGTTGATATCTGATGATGGAGTGCTTAAGCTTGCAGATTTTGGTCAGGTGATTATCAATACTGATTGTTAATCATTCGATGTGTTTGATGCACGAATTTGCTAAACCTCCGAATGAAGAACCAGTAAATGTTGATTAATTCCTGGAGAAACATGCTTAATTTACCTGAAATATGGAAGAGCTAGTGTAATCAAGTGGCCAGAACTTATCATTTAGTGTAGTTAAGAGTTTCTATGAAGTGATTTTGTTGTGTTTGTAATTGTGTGTTGGCTTCTTGGCTCGTTTACAGGCTAGGATACTCATGGAGTCTGATATTGTAGCTTCGGATGAAAACCAACATGCTTACAAACTGAGAGATAAAGATGGAGAAACTAGCACAGAACCACCAGAAGTGATTCCTGATTATGAGAACTCACCTAGGCAAGGATCCGATGGTCAGGAACAGGAAGGGATGAGTAAAGACGAATACTTTCGACAGGTAGAAGAGCTCAAGGCTAAACAGGTTGTAAGAGATGATGCTGATAAAGACTCTAACGTGCATGACGGAGACACATCTTGCCTTGCAACGTGCACTGTTAGTGAAATGGATGACGATCTCGGTAGGAACTCGTTTTCTTATGATGCTGATGAAGCATTGGATGATACACAAGGTTTGATGACATCTTGTGTGGGAACCCGATGGTTTAGGCCACCAGAACTGCTCTATGGATCTACAATGTATGGGTTGGAGGTCGATCTATGGTCGCTTGGTTGTGTGTTTGCAGAACTCTTGTCTCTTGAGCCTTTGTTCCCAGGAATTTCAGATATTGACCAGATCAGCAGATTAACCAACGTGCTGGGAAATTTAAATGAAGAGGTCTGGCCTGGTTGTGTCGATCTTCCAGACTACAAGTCAATCTCATTTGCTAAAGTAGAATCTCCTCTTGGTATAGAAGCATGTCTTCCTAACCATTCAGGGGATGTGATATCGCTTCTCAAGAAGCTTATCTGCTACGATCCAGCTAGTAGAGCTACTGCTATGGAGATGTTGAATGACAAATATTTCAGTGAGGAGCCTCTTCCAGTTCCAGTTTCAGAGCTCTATGTGCCTCCAACAAGGAGTGGGCCAGATGAGGATTCCCCAAGAAAGTGGAATGATTACAGAGAGACGGATTCAGATTCAGATTTTGACGGCTTTGGACCCATGAATGTAAAACCAACCAGTAGTGGGTTTACAATTGAATTCTCCTGAATCCCAAATGGCATTTGAGGTACGCACCAAAAGCTCTCGCTAGTATACACACATATATTATTCATAAGGCCTTGCCTCTTTCTCATTCATAGAGATGTGGGTATCTACCAAAACCTGACATTTGTTACTTTATTTATAGATGCAACCAATCTTGGTATAGGTCATTGTTTGCACTTTTTAAGTTGCTTTTGAAATCGTTTGCTGCTTTATTCTCTCACAACTCTGTTTCTGCGGCTTGCTTCTCTCACTGATCTCAGTTTTATGTGTTATCTTTGATGTTTCCTTGTCAGATTTGTTACATTTGGCGGTTTCCATGGTTGCGAATCTTGATCCCTCCGAGTTCCCCAGAATTCGCGTACTCTGTCAAAATTGTGTTGTGTGTGTTGTTTTTCTCTCTCTCTTTCTCTCGTATAGAAAACGGTAACATTTACAACTGGAAAGTTGGTGTTAGCCGTTAGCTAGCTAAAGAGCTAGTTTTCTTGTTGCCCAGGCAAATCTCTACCCTATTTTTCATCTGAAGTAAACAATGAGAAAACAAAATTTTAAAAGTATAATATTTAACTCGAATTTGCTTCCTGGGTTCTATGTTTCTTCATTGTTTCTATATTTGATATTGTATTTACCTGATTACCAATTTTATTTTATAATACTTCTAAACATGTGTAATAACTTGGCCTCTTCATCGTCATTGTTGAATATTGAATGAGCTACCCATAATCATAATGTGACCATAATGTAATAAAAAGCCAATCCTAGTTGTCATCTGAGTGTTTTGCTAATATAATAATATCTTTCAAGTTTTTTGTTTTTACCATCCAAATTACATAAAAACTTACCATATAGTAGATGCAGATATTTTGACTAAAATTGTATTTAGCATATTAATGACTTTTGACTCGTACAGAAAATCAATTATATGTCGAAATCCATTTGAATTTAACAAGTAGTGTAGTACATGTCTAACTTTTTTTTTTTTAACTTACGGGATATTTTTAAAACTGGACTAAAGTTAAGAGGCCAAACGATAAATTAGTAACAGTTTCCAGCATCTATCGCGAAGTCTTTCTAGGGTTTTTTTTTGTTTGGTCTTTGAAACGGACATCGAGATTCCAGGACTAGGGAGTTAAACTTGGCAATCGGAGAGAAATGGGGTCTAATGAAAGAGATCAGACGACGCAGCATCATCCTCATCACATCAGTAGTCTCGTTGTGCGACCATCCGGAAGCAACGACGGAGACGGCGACCGCCACCACGCCGCCGGTGACTATGAGCCCGGAGAAGTCTCCCGTGACCGACCCTCATTTGCTCGCTTGGATCGACATAAGGGTGATAATGGTTCGTATCTCTTCTAACAAAAATTACATTCCAGTCCTCGTTTCGATTTCTGAAATTGGGGAACGAAGAACAGAAATCAATGTTTTTCTGTCCGTCGACTTGTGAATCCGATGGTGTAGTCTTGTTGTAGGGAAATCGTGCTCTTGTGTGTTAGTTATTCAGCTTTCAATTAATAAGTTAACATCAATAATACTATGCCATTTAATTTCGTGAGCATTTTTGGTTCCTATGCTATCTGTTCAGTGCTCGGTGTAAAGAGAGAATAATGTTGATATGATTTGTTTGGTATAGGCAATGAGACTGCTATTAGGGCACTAACAGACTTGTAATTTCACATTGTCAGTGCTCCAGTGTTTTAATCAGTGTCCAAAGAAAATGCTCTACATGATGTTTGAACTTTACTGTCTGCTAATATATACTTTTGTAATGATAATACTTTTTTGCACTTCTGTTTTACTGTAGTTGATCCAGTTTCCTTCTGCTTGCTACTTTTTTTTTTGTGTGTGTAGGACATAGAACTCGTGCAAGTTCTAGCTCACCACCCCATCGTGCATATGAAGATCACCGGCATGGCTCTGATCTTAATCATTCAGGTGTTCCTCCTCGTGGCCGTGAGTTCAGCAGCAGAAGGGAGGCATCTGGGAGATTCAGAGACTATTCACCACCTTATGCTAGAGGTGGAGCTGGACCTCATCCTTATGGAAGAGGTTTAGATGGGCCTGGACCTGCGCATGGAAGCGAGGGCATGATCAGAAACAATAACGCAAAGGTGCAACCAAGAGATGGAGATTGGTTCTGTCCAGATCCATTGTAAGTATCCTTGGCTATTCTAAATTTCTGATAGAATCTGAGGGTGTTATATGTGAACTCTACAGAAGTTTATTATCCATATCTCACAATCTACCATAAGTTTCTACGTCTCATGTGTATGTTTTTTTGTGTGTTATGGATACAGATGCAGAAACTTGAACTTTGCGAGACGAGAGTGCTGCTACAAATGCAAGAGGCATCGCAATGCACCTGTCAATAGTCCTCCACCGCCTCGTCTTCTTCCACCTCCCATGAATCTCTCCCCAAGAAGAGACTTTAATGGCTACAGGTCTCCTCCTCCACGTGTCTGGCCCAGAGACTACCCACCACCTAGACATGACCATCCCACATGGAGAGACAGAGACAGGGAACGAGACCGCCTGCATTTCTCAAACCATGAGTACCCTCCTAGCAGAAGAATAGTATCTGACTGGGTCCATACTGAGCCGCACCAGAAACCTCATTATGAGAGACGACCACCGCTCAGTCCACCACCTCCACCGCTTCCTCCACCTCGTGGTGGTAGATGGGGACGACTTTCAAGAGAGAGGAGCAGATCACCACCATTGAGAGATGGTCCACCGCCTCCAATAAGAGGCGGTCCACCGCCACTCAGAAATTACCGCCGTGATAATTACTTTGATAGAGGAGGACGAGATGATCGACGCGACGACAGAGGCAGAATGGGAAACTCTTACTGATGCAAAAATCGTGTCTTTGGAATTTGGTTTAGACAGTTGAATTTTTCCCCGGAAATCAAATGTGACCTTGTAATACACCTTAGATTCTTTGTTCTAATTTTGAATGTTAACAAAACATTTGTTGGCTTTTGTGCAAAATCCTAAAAGAAAGAGAAGCAATTTTGGTGCTCTTCGTAGTTAAAGAAAGTTTTCAAGGCGAAATCAAAATTACGTTTCTTTTTTAAGGGGCCCTTTGTGTACTTTACGTAATTGGTTGATATCTAAATACTTACATAATAAAGGGGCTTTTTGGATATTTACATAGGGGAAGATCGGACGGTGGAAAGACAACAAAGCCTAAAGCTTTTATGAATTTACATCGTTGGATCACTGTATTTAACATTATCCGTACGATCAGATTGCCACGCAAATCTAACCGTCCAATATAATCCAGAAAATTGAAATTTCAAAACATGTTAGAGAGAGGGAGGAGAGATGGTGTGGAAGAAGAAGAACAAAACCGAAAGTATTTTGCCTTTAATTTTTGTTTTTCGCTGTTTTTAATTTTACCAAATTCCTCTGAGGGCTTCGTCTTCTTCTTCTGCTTCGTCTTCTTCAGCCAAAACCCAATAGAACCCTAATTCTCATCTCTTTCGCTGAGCTTATCCCTTTCTCTCTCTATATACGCGGATCAAATTCAAAGTCCAGTTTTGAGCTTTAACAGCCGCCGAATCGGTTGTAATTTTCGCGCTCCGGGTAGATTCGGATCTGGATTTTTCGAGCTGATTTGTGGAATTTCTCGTTTTTCTCGCGGTGATATCAACTGTGTTGAAAAAAAGGAAAATTTCTGTTTTGAAAAACTCGAGATTCGAAATTTTTAGATGGGTGAGGGCGGCGGCGGAGGAGGCGAATTCCCGCCAAAAAATGACGGTGTTGAAGCCTCTTCTGGGGTTTTTCCGGCAAAGACGCCAGCTCGGCAACTCGACTTCACTGCTGGCTCCGATGAACATTCACTATCTAAAGTGGCTCCTACCGTTGTCGCTACGGCTGTGAAGACCATCGTTACTACTGCCTCCGTCCCTTCACCGGCAACAACAACGACGACGCGGCCTCCTCCACCGGTGGGAATTGGTCAGGTACGACCAACTTTACCAGTGGTGACGACGCCAAATCCACCGTCACAATCACAAATCCTTAACGCGCCAATCAGGCATCCGTAAGTTTTTGTCTTTTGAGCTTTTTGTGAAATAAAATTTCAAACTTTTGGTGTGAGGGTTGGGAATTAGAGTCATGTGTAATCTTAGCTCCATTGGGGTTTGCAGAAGTTTGATTGGGTATGATGAAATTGGCTTCAAGCTTAATTCTTTTTACACTAATTGTTGAAACTAGTTTAATGTTAGAGCTCGCATTCACCTTAATAATACCACAATGGTTTTATGAAATTCAAAATTTTCTTCTCTTTTTGCGCTTTTCGGCAGAAAGCCAGAATCTCCAATAGCTAGACCAAGGCCTATTGTGGAAGCTAGAGATGGAACCCCTCAAAAGAAGAAGCAGTGTAACTGTAAACACTCACGCTGCTTGAAACTGTAAGTCTTGGCATGCATCAAAATTTGTTATCTTGTAGTTTATTATTGAATGATCCCTTCTTAGTTCTGGGTGACATGTTGTAGCTATTGCATGTTCATATCTTTTCCTTTTTCTGCTGCATTACTAAGAAACTCAAAGTCTAATTTGGCTTTACTTTTTAACCTCCGTAAACTTACACTGCGCACTATCTTATCAGGTACTGTGAATGCTTCGCATCCGGAACATATTGTGATGGTTGTAACTGTGTCAATTGTTTCAACAATGTTGAAAATGAACCTGCAAGACGAGAAGCGGTGGAAGCAACACTTGATCGGAATCCACATGCATTCAGGCCTAAAATTGCTAGCAGTCCACATGGTGTGCGGGATAAAAGGGTACATTGTTCAAGGAAAATCAATGTTACTGATAAAGGAATTACTTTTTTTATTGTTTCGATGTTTAAACTATTAATTTGTGTTTGCAGGAGGAGATTGGTGAAGTTGTGTTGCTAGGTAAACATAACAAAGGATGCCACTGCAAGAAATCGGGATGCCTTAAGAAGTATTGTGAATGCTTTCAAGCAAACATTCTTTGTTCCGAAAACTGCAAATGCTTGGATTGCAAAAACTTTGAAGGAAGTGAAGAGAGACAATCTCTGTTTCATGGTGAACATGCCAACAACATGGCTTATCTCCAACAAGCAGCAAATGCAGCCATTACTGGAGCTGTTGGTTCCTCTGGCTTTGCTCCTTCTCCAGCACCTAAGAGAAGGAAAGGTCAAGAGATTTTGTTCAACCAAGCAACCAAAGATTCGTCCAGACTTGGCCAGTTTCCACAGGTACCAAGTTACCATTTTAGCATGTATAAGCTTTTTGGTATCCTCATTTATGGAACTGAAAATATCCCCTTTTCTGGCCTTGCTTGCTGAAATAAAATCTTGTTATATGTATTTAGGTAAATAGTGGAAGATGTAGTGGCCCAACCTCAGGAACATCTCCGCAACCTGTTTCTCGTGCTGGTGGCAATGCATCGTTAGCTCCAACAAAGTTTGTATATAGGTGAGATTTCTGGTGTTCACAAGTTATTTAGCTGATCCAAGAGCTGCCTAAAACTGACTTGTATGTTGTAATTTTCTAAGGTCCCTCTTAGCAGATATAATCCAACCGCAGGATGTGAAAGCACTTTGCTCTGTTTTGGTTGCTGTAGCCGGAGAAACAGCAAAGACATTAACAGGTAAAACTTTGAGTTAAAACTCTGTTTAACTGAAGTTTTAGCTCTGTATGTATTATTAATTGATCTTCCTTTTAAAATTTTCTCAGATCAAAGAAAAGAAACAGAAAATCGGATGGAAGATCAAACAGAAACTTCTTTAGCTACTTCGGCACAAGATCACTCCCAAGGCAATAAAGATGCAGCTGATGTGGAGATGTTTGAAGCTGATGGAAATCAAGCTGATAAGGGTGGACCCGAGGATTCCAATTCAGATGGTGCCGATGCTTCTAAAGGGAAGCCACTATCTCCAGCAACTTTGGCTTTGATGTGCGATGAACAAGACACTATCTTCATGGTAGCAGCATCTTCACCTAATGGTGCAGTGGACCCCGGTGGCTGCAGAGCAAACCCACAAGGCCAGTCAGAGATTTATGCAGAGCAGGAGAGAGTGGTATTAACCAAATTCAGAGATTGCCTTAGTCGACTTATATCTTTCGCAGAATATAAAGGTACAGTTTTTCTCGGGTTTCAAACACATTTTCATCAAGAAATTATCGTGTCTAACATTAGTTAAGGTTGTGGGTTTGCAGAATCAAAGTGTTCATCCTTGGCAAGAATGCATCTACAGCCACCCGCAACCGCAACCGCGATGGTTAAAACCGAGAATGGGATTCAGCAGCAAGTACCCATTGCGAATGGAGCTTTGCGAACCACTCCTCAACCTACACTCAACAAACCGCAGCCTTTGCAGCTGATGACCACAACGTCAGCAGCAGCAACAAACACTCACCATATTCATAAACCTCCAAATTTATCAGAGAAGAAAGACCTATGAATCAATAAAAGTATACTAAGTAGGACAAAACAATAACTTACCGGAGAAACACAAACAACAAGCTGAAATCCGCCTAACCACCACCACTATATATGAAGGTAATGCCTACCATAACTTTTCTTTCTCTTCTAGAGGTGGTTACGCAGCTTCAGCGCATTGGCAGGTGATTAGAGAGAGTAACAGACGCAAGTTTTTATTGTGTCATTAAGCTTTCTTCTCGCTTTTCTGTTTCTTTTCTTCTAAAGTCTCCTCTTTAAAGCCCCTGTGGCTGGTGTAGATTTTGGAGAGCTTTGTTTCTTTACTACACGAGTTTTTTGTTAGTTTTTGGGTGTTCATTGTTACATTTTTCTGTTGATGGTTTAGCTGTGAACCATCCTTGCGTATTATGTCTGATTATGATGTGAGATGTTTTTCAATCAGTAATATATAATAAATCCCTAATTTGATTAAAAGTTGTAAATTTCTCCATTTTCTCTTTCTGACTTGAACAAATCATAATACTTTGGTGTTGATATAAATAAGTTTGATCAGCTCTTGGTGATTCTACTAATTTCTTATTTTTCATAACATACGAACATATATGAGAATAATGTCTCTACAAACACTTACATTGAACATAAAAAATTGTTGTGTGTTTAAACCAAACACCTTAGTAGCATTTTATCTTTGAAACAACAAGAGACTGATTTATTCCCAGCTAGTGACTAACACCTTAAGCCTCTCCTTTTGCTGATTACTGTTAAGCTCCCTTTTTGTGCATTCACAGTCGAGACCTTGACGATTTTGGTTCACTCTGCAGCCATAAACCGGAATTTTCATCATGGATGCAGAAGGCCGAAAAAATGAATAATCGACAATAACTGGACTAGTAATGCATTCATAAGCTTGGGAACATTTCTTTCATAGATCTACTAATCACCATACATTGTTTTCTCTCAAACTACAAAAACAGTTCTACATGGTTCATGCTAAACTTGAACCCAATGGTGTAGTCTCGTGAACTTTTCTTATATATCTAATTCTGCTTGGGGATTGAATCCAAGATCTAGTCATTTGCAGCATATAAATCACCCTAAATTTTATTCGATTTGTTAATAAGGGAACTTGGTTGGGACTGTGTTCTCTTGCCACATCATAAAATATAAAAGAAAGTTGAGAGATTTTACCAAAAGCATTCCATTCATTGCCCTTTCCTCCAGATACCTCGACGGTTTGAAAAAGCTGCCATAAGTCTCCGACAATTTCTTGAGCCTTTCATATATGTACTTTGGTCCAACAGTGTCTGCCCAGAAAACAATTCCTCCGCTGCAACAGGTTAAAAAGATGCTTAACGAAAGAAATGATCATCAACAAATTTTTTAGTGCAAACAAAACAAAAAAGTTTGTGAATCTAGTGAATGTCAGCAAATGCCCAGAAGAAATTTTCAGAATTTCACAAAAATTTCCCCTATGCTTTATGGGGATTATGACTTAGAATCCTCACCGGTAAGAAGGAAAACTCATTCCAAGAACAGACGCAATGTCCAGGTCAGCGGCTCGGATCACAACTCCTTCATCTAGGACACGGCATGCCTCATTAACAACAGGGAACAAGATCATCTCTACAATCTCTTTGTCAGTTACTGATATAGGCTGCAAAAGAAAGACAACAATGCATCAAATTTTAAAATACCAAATAGTAGTCCTATGTATATTTCGTTAGACCTCTTCTTTACTTTACCTTCCCATCAGGCATGATATTGGTCAGTTTTCTCGATTCCTCAACAACTGAAAGCACTGATGAATCAGGTTTTGGTTTGCTTCCCTTTTCGTATATATAGTATCCTCTCCCGTTGATTTTTCCTGAAACCACAAATGTTAAGAGTGGGCACATTTTAGGAGTTTACAAAGGTGAGAGCAATGACATACCATTCCGCCCGCTCTTAAGCAGAAGCTCGGTCATTGGAGATCTGAACATGCGGTCACCATAGACCTTGGCATATATTGGCCCAACTGCCATTCCAATCCCGTGTCCAGCCAAATCACCAAGCCTGAGAAGTGAGTTATCCCAAAAAATAAAGGTTTCTTCAGTTGCTGAGATAGCCATACAGCAAAAATATACAGAAACACACAAAGTGTAGGTAACAAAACAAGGGGGGAGAGATTTACTGGAAAGGGCCCAAAGGCAAGCCAAAAGAGGTAATAACGCTGTCGATTCTGAACAAGTCAACACCTAGATTGACCAACATCTGTGCAGCTTGTGTATAAGGAAAGAATGTCCTATTCACTGCAAAGCCTATGCAGTTTCCAACCACCACGGGAACTTTCTTTATGGCCTTTCCAAGCGTCATGAGATCCAGAATCACCTGAGCAGAAGTATTCTTTGAACGAACAATCTCGAGAAGGGTCATTAGATGGGCAGGGCTGTAAAACAAACCTTTGTAAATTACATTAAAAATACAAAAAACATTAAAATCAGAGAGAGATTAGAAACACAGAATGACCTGAAGAAATGCGCGCCAACAATGCGATCTTTTGAGTTAGTCTTTTCCCCAATCACGTCGATGTCAATCGTAGATGTATTGCTCGCCAAAATACAATGGGGTGGACAGACCTTTTCGATTTCCTTGAATATGTTTTGTTTCAACTGAATGTTTTCAATCACTGCCTGAAAAAAATGATACCAGGAGCAAGACCTTATAGTAAGAAGATATATATACTAGTTGATCCTCTCTTACAACTATCTAGATTTGGATATACTTGAAACCAAAGAGAAGGAAATATAACAGCAAAGCAGAAAATTTAATCTGAAGGCAGACCTCTATGACCATGTCCACATCTTTGAATTCTGTGTAATCGAGTATTCCCTTGAGTAATAAGAGAGCCTGTCCTGCTTTATCTTGTGTCAGTTTCCCCCTAGATACCAAGCCTTTGATATTTGCTGTCACACAAAAAAAAAAAAAACTTTATTGCATCTATTGTAACATGAATAGTAATTAACCATATAATCTATTATTCCATCATATGCGTTGGATGCTTCTTTTAGCTCAAAACAACTCACTGAAATGTTTATACACCTTTCCAATTTCTTAGGGCTGTATACTCCCATATAAAACATTTCATTTCAAAGGACCTTTTATAATGCCACCCATCATTTTCCATGAAATCATCATTTTCCAAATATTTGGTTTGGCAAAGATAGATACTTCAATTAAATAGCACATGGATATGTTCTGGATAAGATAATAACCTTCAACTGATTTTATTCCCTTCATAAGGTATTCTGAATTTATTTCTTTGAGCACAACTCTTATATTGCCTAGGAGTAGAGCAGTAGCAATGCCAGAACCCATCAGACCTCCACCAATAACTGCAACTTTTTTTATCGGCCTCGGTTTCAATCCAACATCAGTTACATTAGGCACCTGAAAAGTGTTTTAAAAGATGGTCAGGATGAATGTTGACTTTGGAAACTAGGAGCACAAAACACAGAGCAGTTAGATACTAGTCAATTCCTGTATGTGAGTTTCAAGGTAACTAGAAATCTCACTTTTGATGTTGCACGTTGTGCAAAGAAAACATGAACAAGACCCTTTGCGGTGTCTGACAGTACTAATTGCTTGAAAACGTCTGCTTCCTGCATAGTGAATCATAGAGTTTAGGTACGTAGTCAACTAGGAAACTACCCCAATTCATCAACGTAACGAGTGGATAGATTTTTGAGAAATAAAGAAGTCTTGCTTTCCTAAGTAACAAAGAATAGGATGTCCAATTAGCATCAACGAGCAGTAAATGATTTATGTCAGAGCTATAGAAGAAATTCAGAAAAAGTGAGAAATACAGTAAACGTCGAATCCTAAAGATACCTTAAGAACCCCACTATATCCTCCATGGACGATTCCTTCTTCAATCACCTCAATGCAAGCAAGGTGCTGAGGCATATTTGGGGCTATCTTCTTGGCTAGCTGTCTTGAATTCTTCAATATAGCACGAGCTTCAGATAAAGAACCAATTTTGTCGGTCCTGTGCAGTGAGCGCAAAAAGGGTTTACGTCTATCTGCAATATCTAGAGCCCACTTTCTGGACGTGCTCAACAAATCTCCAGGTGGCACCAAAGCATCAATGAGACCCAGATTCTGCCCCTCCTCTGAAATTATCGACTTCGAAAGCTACCAAAATACCAGAGTACAGTTGAACAAAATAATCAGCCAAGCAAATCAGATTTTCACAAATATGGTAATGAAACTGTTGGTAAATGCGAAAATGTCATTCCTACCAGTATCATTTCAGTTGCTTTTGTAAGGCCAACTAATCTTGGAAGACGTTGGGTTCCTTCATAGACACAATTAGCATATGATTATTTACCAAACACTAATGAAAGGTACCAAAAGAAGACCAAGCTGAACAAACAAACCCGTACCTCCAAAACCTGGAATGACTCCAAGTGTCAGCTCTGGTAAGCCTAGCTGAGCTTTCGGAGCAGCAACACGAGCATGACACGCCTAAATAAATTTGAGTGACAGAAAAACAACACAATGAAAAGAAAATACCAAAAGACATTTCACAAATTCCAAGAGGATAAACTTAAAAATCTCACCATTGCCAGTTCCAAACCACCACCAAGAGCTAATCCTTCAACTGCAGCAACAACCGGCTTCCTAGAGTCTTTGATAACCAGAAAACAGTATCAAACATCAACATCACATCATGCAATAGCTGCAAGCTATCTTATTGAGAAATATATCAAACCTTAAATGCAAAAATAATTTCGAAGCTAAAATGAAGCTAAATACCTTCCATAAGGTTGCACACGAGCTCAATGGATACTTCAGGCATAAGCGATAAATCACCTGCCAAGAAAGACACAAGATTGTCAAAATTCAGGACCCAATATGCATCACTATATACTTACAACAGAAGAAAACTTTCACCAGTCTTATGAACTTGCTGGAAGACATTGATGTCGAAACCACCCGAAAATCTTCCATTGTTACCTGAGAATGATCAATCATTCAATCACCTTAAGCAACAACAAACAACACCAAACTAGGATAAGAAAAAGGATTGAAACTTCAAACCCTTTCAATACATTAGTATACAATTTCACAATCTCTAGCTACAAGATCGAGTACAATCCTTGAAAAACAGGATAAATCTAAACTCAAATATTCGATTTTTAATTACCGATCAACACGATTGCCTTAACATCGTTCCTCTGATTCGCGTCTCGAAACTTCTCCTTCAACCCAGAAATAACTGATTCAACAAGAAAGAAATCAGCTCAAAAGGAATCAAAACCGTCATATGATCTAAATCAGAGAGAAAGTTGGAGAATTAAGCTTTCTTTACTTGGACTGGCCAAAGAGTTAACAGGAGGATTAGAAATGGTGATTACAGCAACACCATCGTTCCCAATTTCCATCGTCACTCCAATCTTCTTCGCCATAGCTTAGTTTCGCCCAGAAAGTTTGTCTTGATGAGATCGAAAATGTGAAATAAAATTATTGTGTTTGGTGACCAAAAATGGATAAAGATCTGATTTTGATATAATTGGGGCCTTTGATAACATTTTGTAAGATCTTATGTTTTAATAATAATAATCCTTAGTGAAACAAAAGAAAAAAACCTATTTCGACGTTGTCGTCATAACTCATAAGCAACAACCAAATCTTCCAGTTTACAGGGCCTAACCGATGTTTTCTTTTCCAACTCCTAATCAATGTTTTAGAGGGCCCTGTTCGGCTAGTTAATCTTGGATCCTATTAAACAAATAACATTTTGCCCCCAATCTACTATAGTATAGCTAGATTAATTAAAATTAGATATATGTCTACTTAAAAAAATTACAAACTTCAACTGGAACCATTATCAAGTTATTATTATTGTTAGGACACTTGCTTGGTAATGGTGTATGCTATGCTAATCTACAAACTGGGGCTTCCCCAATGAGTGTTGTGTTTTAAAAAGATTGTTCTCAGTTTTAAAATTATTGTTTATGAAGTTGAAAGGACAGATTCTACTAATTCAAGGAATAGAGGAACTATGCTTCTTAGCAGGAGTGTTTTTTTTACAGCCAAACTGATGCAAACTTTACATAAATAACTCAGCACTAGTGTCTGAAATTTTCCTTTTTCCGACCCAAGACTCTCGTGTTCGGGTCCAACACCGCAAAGATTACATCTAGTGTGAGAGTGGGAACAAATCATAGAGAACATGGCAATGTCTTAAACCTAAACAACATGGCTAGCAGGAATTATGTTTGACCATTATTTATCTTGCGGATTAATGAAACAACATGGCAATGACATTCGTAAAGAGTTTTCATTAAAGTAAAAATTTGAAAGAGTTTTACAAATCAAGTACCAGAGAATTAAAGAGTAAAAGGAGGAAGACTGATACTAATCAAGCTAGCCTCAAACCAACAGCTGCATTACAACCAAGCTTAGAAACAGAGAAAGAGATTTTGAGGTGACTTCAAATTCTTGGCCAAACGACCCAACATTTGAACCAAGGTTTCTTGAGGGCAATGGACTTGTCTTTTACTATCATTGACATCCTTAAATCAATGGTAACAATTATAGATGATGCATACGACAATACCACTTTTTGTCAATCCAAATTAATATGCAAGTAAACTGTATGACTAGGATTTGACTAACTAATTACAAGTAAGAGAAACCTGGTCCGGGAGAGAGTGTTGGAAAACTAAAGCGAGAGAGTAGACGTATGATAAGCATTATACATATAGAAACGGAGTCAAATAAAACACTTGAAACAATATGTTGGAACTCGTTTTTTGACAAAGTAGTTTTGGCTATTTTCCGGTGGTTTTTCCGGATGAAGACAGTTCACCGGAATGACCGGATCTTGAGCACGATGTAATCGTCGCCGCGAATACTACATGGTAGTGTTT
>VBRH01000161.1:42454-59665 GCA_014578085.1 Cardamine resedifolia
AGGGATGTTTTTTTGAGTTGTGAGTAATATGTGAAGGGTGTGGGTTGTATTTATAGGAAGATTATATTCGTTGGTGAGGTGTGGTGGGTGAGTTTGGTTGGTGAAAATGTGGGAAACGAGGATGGTAGGTGATAATGGATTGGGTTTGATGAATTTTTGATAGGTTTAAAAATTGGAAATGGGTTTGGGTTGATGGGTTTGGAAATTAGAAATGGGTTTGGATTGATAGAGGATGTTACAGTACAAGACAATGGTTTGTGGTTTGTTTCTTTATAATCCACCTCACAGAGGTTTTAGATTGATTTATAAATGGGATTCATCATGATTCAATTCACTGTTGAAGTTGAGAAAATCTATTGACATGATAAGCTAATTATTATGATATTATAACTAAGATTTTTTTCAAAAAAAATCAAAGATTTGAAATTATGGTAGTTTTATTTAAAAATTCTTGAAAAATGGCATTCACCATAATTGATAAATGAATGTAATTTGGCTAAACCAAATCGAACAAAAATACATCTACAATTTAAAACCGTATCAAATCTTTTTTTTTTTTTAATAGAGGACCGTATCAAATCTTAATTATGTTAAAGTGATTTTTTTGTCAACTTTAACATAATAAAGATTTTATATGGTTTGAAGTTGTAGATGTATTTTACGTTAAAGTGATTTAAAAATTATGTTAAAGTGATTTTAGTTTACTTTAAATACATCTACATTAATTATGTTAAAATGAAAAGAAACAAACAAATTCGAACTAAATCTGAAAAAAATCCAAATCACTTAATCAAAACTTATAATACTATCCAAGTCAAGATAAATATCGTTATAAAAAAAAAATCATGATAAATATTAATTTACTTCAAATAATTTGCGTTTCTACCCATGAATTTTTCCGTCACCTTGGATTTGCATCTAACTTGTTTTGAAACACCCATTTTCAGTAACCTGTCTACTATTTTGTCTTGGGTCATAAATTGAATTATTCTTAAAAAGTATTTTTAGATGTCATAAAACAAAGTCAATTAGCGATAAATTTAATTATGGACAAATACAGTATTTTCGTATTCCGTATTTTGCGCATAAGATATTGTAACACGTATAGATTAGGCCAATATCGATTTGTATGTGATTTGTAGGCCGATATTATTCTATCTAACTTTTTACTTTATTAAATATTATATGATCAATAGTAGCATGTAGTTTTTTTAATGATTGGTTAAATTATTTTTTTTATATATTAAATAAAACTTTTTAAAATAAAAATAAAATTGTTAATATGAGTGTTTTGGCTAACTTATATTATATTATGAAACGGAAAGAGTATATTTTTTCATAATCCTGGCTTAAGTTTATTACATCTGACAAAGATTAAGAAAATGGAAAAATATCTCCTAAGTTTTTTCTTATCCTCTTTTCCTTTGATTCAATAAACACATATTTGATGCCTCCACTCTTCAGAAAATTCAATGTCGAAATAGTAAACAAGCTTGGGTTTCACAAGAAACTGAAGGTTCATTGCAAGAGCAAAACCCACGATTTTCCAATTACGTATCTTAACATCGGTGAAAGTTTTCAATTTAAATTTACTATCTATCCAAAAACTCAGTATTGGTGTAACTTATGGGAGGTAATTACGAAATACATTTAAAAAAATTTATACATTTTCTCTACATCTTTTCATGTAAATGAATTAGGGATGATAGCATTTGTTTGTTTTGATTCAAAAAAAATATTATTATTTTCGGTTATGTTGAAGACTTAAGGTTATAGTTTTATTTTACTTTATATTTCAGGGACCAAATTACAAAGATCATGTAGTTTTTGATGCGTTTCTTCCAGACAAAGATTTTATAGATGGTACATGTACTGGAATGGCCCCTAATGGAGGTAGGTGGACTGCTAAAGAAGAAGGAGTCTATGTCCGCAACAAACAATTTCATGGAGAATATTTCATGTATAATTGGGATGCTCCATCAAAACTACGAGCAATCACTGCTAGTGAATTTTAATTTCATTTATATAGATCTAACAGAAACCTACTAAAACTATAATCTAATCATGTAGAAGAAGATAATCATAAAATAAGGATAATTTGTTGGTTTTCAATTACGAGCCCAATTTCTATTTGGGCCAAATTCATATATGGGCCAAATTATGATACCCATTAAATATTAAATAATTAAAAAGTAAAGCTGAATAAAAACATTTCTTCTTCCCAAAGCCAGAAGTCTCTCAGTTCAAGAGAAACAAAACAAACCTCAAGAAACTCAGAAATCGAGAGAAGGAATCATGGGGCAAGGACCATCCGGAGGATTGAATCGGCAAGGAGATCGGAAACCTGATGGTGGCGATAAGAAAGAGAAGAAGTTCGAGCCAGCTGCACCACCGGCTCGTGTCGGGAGGAAGCAACGGAAGCAGAAAGGACCTGAGGCGGCGGCGAGACTTCCGACGGTGACTCCGTCTACTAAGTGTAAGCTTAGGCTGCTGAAATTGGAACGGATCAAGGATTATTTGTTGATGGAGGAAGAGTTTGTGGCGAATCAGGAGAGGTTGAAACCTCAGGAAGAGAAAGCTGAAGAAGATAGATCTAAGGTTGATGATCTTCGTGGCACACCTATGAGTGTTGGGAATTTGGAAGAGTTGATTGATGAGAATCACGCAATTGTTTCTTCTTCTGTTGGACCTGAGTACTATGTTGGGATTTTGTCGTTTGTTGATAAGGATCAGCTCGAACCTGGATGCTCGATTTTGATGCATAATAAGGTATGTGAATTAGGGTTTATTAAGATCTTATTTGGTTAGTTGATCAGCTTCGGAAGCTGGAATTTTTGTTGTGATTGCGATATAGTGTTGTTGTGGTTTTAGGGTTCCAGTACTGAGATGTACTTATTGGTTTCTGTGTTAGGTTTTATCTGTTGTTGGGATTCTGCAAGATGAAGTGGATCCAATGGTGTCTGTGATGAAAGTGGAGAAGGCTCCTTTGGAGTCATATGCTGATATTGGAGGTTTAGAAGCTCAGATTCAGGAGATTAAGGAAGCAGTTGAGCTTCCTCTGACTCATCCTGAGTTGTATGAAGATATTGGTATTAAGCCACCCAAGGGTGTGATTTTGTATGGTGAGCCAGGCACTGGGAAGACGTTGCTTGCTAAGGTTTGTTTTTCTACCTTTTAATCTAATGAGGACTAGTGTCTGTTAGAAGTGTAGCTTAGGTTACTATTTAAAGTCCCATTTACATTCAATGATTCGTTGTTCAGTCAAAGGCCAGACCTTTGTTATGCTGGTCACTTGAATTTTAGACATTAGATCATAGCCAGAAGATTTTCTCATGGACGAGAATCTTTTGAATCACTTGTTTCTATTTATGTCTTCCTTTCTCGTTTCTCTCTGTCACAAGCATGAGATTGTTGCGTTTTAGTCGCTTATTTTCTGTTCCGTGCTTGTTTTTACTTTACTTTTTGAACACTGTGGGAGTGAGCTCTTGTGTCTTGGTTTTTCATTCAGGCGGTGGCTAATTCTACATCAGCTACTTTCTTGAGAGTTGTTGGTAGTGAGCTGATTCAGAAGTATTTGGGAGATGGTCCTAAGCTTGTGAGGGAGCTTTTTAGAGTTGCTGATGACCTTTCACCATCAATCGTCTTCATAGATGAAATCGATGCTGTTGGTACCAAACGGTAGGTCAAACTAATACAAAAAGCTGATCCTTAACCCATTGATAATGGCTTCTGATTAATCAGCTGTTTGAAACAATAGGTATGATGCTCACTCAGGAGGTGAACGTGAGATCCAAAGAACTATGTTGGAACTTCTGAACCAGCTTGATGGTTTTGATTCAAGGGGAGACGTTAAGGTCATCCTTGCTACAAACAGAATTGAGAGTCTTGACCCGGCACTGCTTCGACCTGGAAGGATTGATAGGAAAATCGAGTTCCCTCTTCCAGACATCAAAACGAAAAGACGCATATTCCAGGTAATTTATTCTGCTGAGAAAACAAATCGATGGCATGGTCAAAAGTTTCTTGCTCATAGAGTGTATGGTTTTTTTTTTGTGTTTATAAAAATAGATACACACATCGAAGATGACTCTTGCGGAAGATGTCAACCTGGAAGAGTTTGTGATGACAAAAGACGAGTTCTCAGGAGCTGATATAAAGGCTATATGCACTGAGGCTGGTCTACTTGCTCTTAGGGAGCGTCGTATGAAGGTAAAGACTCTGAAACCATTCAGTTCAAGCATACACATACACCCACCACCACCACCACCTTGGGAATTTACTAGCCACTGATCTAATGTTTGGGTTTTGATTTGGGTCTGTTCAGGTGACACATCCGGATTTCAAGAAAGCGAAGGAGAAGGTTATGTTCAAGAAGAAAGAAGGCGTCCCTGAAGGCCTTTACATGTAAAATCATCATCATATTATCATCGATATGTCATCGGCTTTCTCCTTTCTTAATACATTTGCTTCTGCTTAGGATCTTTCTGGTCGTATAAATTGTTATCAGCCTTGGGTTCTCCTTCGAAATAACAATACCTCATTTCCATTTAGGATGTCTACTTAATTCGGATTAACCTTAACCAACTGAGACCAAGATGGTTAAAAACCTGATCTAAACGATAACTTTTCTTATTAAAGCCCGAATGTTTCTCAAGCTTAGATGATCCTCTCAGATGATTGCGGACGCTTGAAAAATTAGCTAAGATAGATTGATGTATTCGATTTAGTTTCAACAATTTTGTAAATATTAGCAAACATCGGCTAAATAGTAACTAGTAAGTAATACAGTAGTTTTGAAAACACAATTTCTTTCGATAAATCAAAACTTATTTTATAACTGACGTGAAGCGAGACTCAGCTACTATACCCAAGCGTTCAATGGCTTCAACATTTTCTCGGGCTTTTACAATGTCAAACAAGTTGTTGGGTAGCTGAGCCACACCGTCCAAAAATTGGATGACGCTCAACATGCTTGGTCTAATGGCTGCAAGCCGAGCTTCAGAACCATTGTTACTTGCTCCTCAAGGTACCCATCATCTTGCTTAATCCTCTCATCAACCACTTGCAATATATCAATTTCTAAGACTCTGTTCTAGTTGGTGGTAGAGAAACTTATCAAGACTTCCTTTTGGCATACAATCGTAGACCAAATAGAGCTCTCCTTTGCGTCTGCAGTAGCCAAGAAGACGAACTAAGTCTCCTTTGCGTCTGCAGTAGCCAAGAAGACGAACTAAGTTAGAATTTCTAAGACGCCCTATGGTCGCAATCTCGGCCACAAACTCTCTCATTCCTTGTCTTGAATCATGAGAATTCTGTTTTTTTTTTAATATCATTAGAAATTTTCTTCACCGCAATGTTGATGTTAGACGTCAATAATGTACCTTTGTAGACTTTTCCAAACCCTTCTTTACCAAGAAGCTCACTGTTCTTGAAACCCTTTGTGGCAATGTAAAGATCCTTGTAAGCAAACTTATGTGGACCAAACTGAACCTCCCAGTCTTCAAGAACTTCCATCAACTTCTTCCTTTTCAAGAAAAGTATAAAACTAATGGTCAAGAAGACGAGGATTACAAGGCCGGTCAAACTCAAACTGATAGCCAAGATCTTTTTCAGACTACTCCCAGAATCATTTTGAAAGGCATCAAGAAGTTTTGGAAGACGAGATAGATCTATGTTTGGAGCTTTCTCATTGAGCTTGACCGTCCAACCAAGAATATAGTAAGATGAAAGAACATAGCATGTGGATGAAGTGAAGCCAACGTACATAGACTATAACGTATGTATGGCGATAGATCTTTGGTTAGAGAAAATAGAGGAGATTGTTAAGCGAAACAACCCGATTTTATTCCACTCAACAAAGAAATACAAAATCAACACTCAATGAGACTCTCGAAGAGCTTGATCCTACAGATCCATGGAGAAATTCTAGAATCTGCCAATTGAAGAGAACAAACTCTCAATAACCCGATGAAACGATCTATACAATCGATCCAAAAACTAAAACAGAAAATATAAACCGCCTTTATCGTATTATGCGACTTCTTCTTCATTTAAGCCATGTCAGCAGTCAACTTTTCCTCTCTGACCAACTCATCAATTTGTGGGTCCCGTATAATAAGCTTCTTCTTCCTTGTACACACCTTCAAGGGCTTATCAATACCCCCCCTCGCTCAGACGAAGCTTGTCCTCAAGCTTCAGATGTGGAAATTGATGAAGCAGAGTAATAACTTTCTCCCACGAACGCTCATGATCCGGTAAACTTGTCCAGCTGATTAAAGCTTCCAAATCTCCCTCACTATCATAGCGCGTATCCAAAACCAGTGCCGGTTCAACAACAAGCTCATCATTGGTTGATAAAGTAGCTGGCAAATCTGAGACTACATGATTCTCTCCCAAGACTGGTTTCAGCTGTGAGACGTGGAAAACATCATGAATTTTTTACTCTAAAGGCAACTGTAGACGATAAGCAACCGCTCCCACACGAGCCACAATCACAAATGGGCCGTAGTAACGTGCAGCCAGCTTCTGACAAACACGGCGAGAGACAGTTTGTTGCCTATAAGGTCTAAGCTTCAGAAATACTCTGTCCCCAACATTAAACTCCAATTCTCTTCTTTGTTTATCTGCATTGTTCTTCATTCTTGCTTGAGCCAAATGTAAATGATCCTTAATCTGAATCAACATTGAATCTCTCTCTTTGAGCATTCTCTCTAACTCAAAATTAGTAGTAGAACCCGCTTCAAACTTCAGCAAACTCGGAGGTGACCTCCCATAAACCACCTGAAAAGGAGTTGTACCCAAAGAAGTATGATGATTTGTGTTAAACCACAACTCAGCCCATGATAAAAACCTGGCCCACGACTTAGGATGAGATGATGAAAACATCGAAGATATGTTTCCAAGCACCGATTTAACACTCCTGTTTGACCGTCAGTTTGTGGATGATATGCGGTACTATATTTCAGTCTTGTACCTGCCTGTTTGAACAGCTCCTTCCAGAAAGAGCTGAGAAAAATCTTGTCACGATCAGAGACTATAGAGGCAGAAAATCCATGTAATCTCACCACTTCTTAAACAAACTTCAAAGCGACATTTGTGGCTGTGTAAGGATGTTTTAGCCCAATAAAATGAGCATATTTGCTCAGCCTATCCACCACAACCAATATCACATTAACTCCCTGTGACAACGGAAGCCCTTCTATGAAATCCATATACACATCTTCCCAAATCAGCGTTGGAATAGGTAGCGGTTGTAACAACCCTGCGGGAGACAATGTTGAATACTTGTGTTTCTGACAAATACTACATTCAGCTACATATTTCTGAACATCAGAATTCATTTTCTTCCAATAAAAGACCTGTTGCACCCTCCTTATTGTCTTTAAAATCCCGGAGTGACCACCTATCAATCCATCATGATAAACTTGCAAGATCATAGGAATATGAATGGACCTACGAGGTATCATCAAACGCCCTTTGTATAACAACTTCCCATCCACCACAGTTAGCTCTGGTTTCTCCCCTTTTCCCGATAATACTTGTTGTTTTAAAACACTCAATTCTTTATATGAATCAATCTCCTTCAAAATGTCTTGTATTTGTAAATTTATAGGTACAGTCAATGATAACAATTGCGCTGTATTGCTAATAATTGTATCTACCACAATCCTTGATAGATCATCCGCCGCTTTGTTATCTACCCCCGGCTTGTAAAGTATCTTAAAATCATATCTAGGAAGCTTAGTAAGCCACCGTTGATAATCCATTGAAACATCACGATGGTCCAGCAAGAATTTAAGACTCTTTTGGTCAGTATGCACCACAAACTTTCTCCTAATCAAATAATGTATCCATTTTTGTATAGCTAAAACAATAGCCATAAGCTCCCTCTCATAAATGGGCTTAATCTGTTCCCTGTACGACAAACCATAACTAAAATAGGTAATTGGTTGATTATTCTGCATCAACACCGCTCCCACTCCATAACCGGATGCGTCAGATTCAACAATAAAACCCACATTAAAGTTTGGTAAAGCCAGTATCGGAGCAGTCATCATTGCCTCCTTCAATTGCTGAAAAGCAATCTGAGCACGACTATCCCACTCAAATTGATATTTTTTAAGTAAATCCATCAACGGTCTAGCAATGGTGTCGTACCCCTTCACAAACCTTCTGTAATATCTAGTTAAACCCAAAAAACTACGAAGCTCCTTCACATTCTTAGGGACTGGCTACAGCTTCATGGCTTCAGTCTTAGTAGGATCAGTAGCCACCCCCTCGGCTGAGATAACATGGCCCAAATACCCCACTTGTGACTGAGCAAATAAACACTTCTTCTTATTTGCAAACAATTGATGTTCAGCAAAAATTTTCAGCACCATTTGCAAATGTGAGACATGTTCTTCAATCGTAGAACTGAAAACCAAAATATCATCAAAGAAGACCAACACAAATTGACCTAAGAATGGCCTGAATAAGGTATTCATTAGCGCTTGAAAAGTGGCTGGTGCATTGCTCAATCCAAAAGGCATGATTAAAAATTTATAGTGCCCATTAGATGAACGAAATGCTGTCTTCTCTATATCTCTTTCTTCCATCCTTATCTGATGGTATCCTGATCGCAAATCCAGCTTAGAAAACACTTTAGCTCCATGTAGTTCATCTAAAAGTTGATCAATCATTGGAATAGGGAATTTATCGGGAATAGTGATCTTATTCAAAGCTCTATAGTCAATTCAAAATCTCCAGCTTGCATCCTTCTTCTTGACTAACAAAACCGGGCTTGAATAAGGGCTCTGACTTGGCCTAATAATTCCATCTTCTAACATTTTCTTCACCAACTTTTCCATCTCCTCCTTATAAGCATGAGGATACCTATAAGGGCGCACACTTATTGGCCCAGCTCCAACCACTAAATTAATGACATGTTCATGACCTCTCTTAGGTGGGAGCTGAGTTGGTTCAGCAAAAATTCTTAAATACTCATCCAATAAGTGCTCAACTGGTCTTGAAATTTGTTGTAACACCTCCTGTTGCCCAACCTGAAATAATGTCAAGTCAAAACCAGTACTTACTACTTCTAAAAAGTTCCTTCGGAATATCGGCAGTAGAGAGGGATCACCAATGAGAGTCACCATCACTCCCCCATGATTGAATGAGAGCTCATAATTATCCCAATTCATAGCACACTTCCTTAATGTCCTTAACCACTAAACTCCTAAAATGATATCGACATCCCTTAATCCCAAAACAATGAAGTTAGAAACAAACTCACAGTTTTGAAGCACAAAAAAAACCTGTTTACACACACCATAACCAGTTGCTGTAATCCCTGTGGCCAATAATATGAGGTTTGAGGCCAATCGATAACCTACGTTGAAACGAAATCGTTAGTGTCTAGGATCAACAAAATTATGTGTAGCGCCACTGTCTAACATAAACACCAACCTTGTTTTACCAATGGTACCCTACAGCTTTGTAGTATTAAGCGATAACCCCAACAAAGAGCATAAATTCAGCTCCATCAATTCCACAACATGTCCAGTCTCATCTTCAAGTGTATCACCCCAATCTTCTTCCACAATCTCTACGTCCAACCCATTAATAACAGTCATAACCTTCAACTCCATATTCTGACACTTATGCATTTTAGACCATTTTCCTTTACACTTATAGCATAAACCTCGTCGAAGCAATTCTTCAAATTATGCCTGAGATATCTTCTGCACAGTGGGAGCCACATTTTGAGATTTCCATTGTGATTTCTCTTGCTGACCTTGCTGTGTTCCCTGGCTTTTATTACTCTGATTCTCAGAAATAATATTTTCCTCCTTGAAACTGTCTTGACCTGAGTGTTGAGACCAAGATTTTGCAGTGTTGTAATTTGATGAAGACCTCAAAGGAATATAAGCAGTTATTCTAGAATTAGATTGATGTGAAACCACAGCTAGAGATGTGCAGAAAGCACTTTCTTCCATCCTTATGACCGCATTGAAATGTTCTGTCAAACTCTGAGGTTCCTTGAGCTTGATCACTTCCTTCATTTCAGGTTTTAACCCAAGATAAAAGACATGTACCAGATTAGCTTCATCCACCCCTGCAACAATCGTAGACAACTCCTCAAATTCATTAACGTAATCAGCAATCGAGCCTGTTTGTTTCATGCTGAACAATCTCTTCCCTGGATTCTCTTCAATCTTCTGACTGAATCTCGCAACCATTCTGCGCTTAAAATGAGACCAACTGCTAAACTCTTCTCTCTGTATTTCTCGATTGTATCAGTTCAGAACTGGACCTTGCAAACTCACAGACATCAAGTCCAATTTATCAACATCATTATAATTTCCCAATCGAAAAAATCGTTTCACTTGTGTGATCCAACCATAAGGTCGAGAACCATCAAACACAGGCAATTCAATCTTCTTCAACATACCATTTATATTCTCCAAGACATTATGAATTCCTCGATAACCTAGCAAATCATCGTTCCGATCATCATCGCAATCTACAGATCGTACCTGATGTGAAGTACCAGCCTCCGATGCGATCGCCTTCCTTGATGCTTTTGCCAAAAACTGATTAGCTTCAATTCGAGCTAGTGCCTGAGTAATCAAACTCAAATTCTTGTCCAATGATTCAATTTTTTTATCCACCGACGACAAACGACCTTCCATACTCGCGACGCGCGACGTGACCTCTGTATTTGACGTCTTCAATCGCTTCCATCCACCTCGAATGATCGTTATTTCATTGTTCAATTCCGCCACCGAACCTTGCAACTCTGATGTAATCTCATCGGACTCCGTCATCTTCCACCGTCACGTTGATCGAACAGCTCACCGCACCAATTGTTAAGCGAAACAACCAGATTTTATTCCACTCAACAAAGAAATATAAAATCAACACTCAACGAGACTCTCGAAGAGCTTGATCCTACAGATCCATGGAGAAATTCCAGAATCTGCCAATTGAAGAGAACAAACTCTCAACAACCCGATGAAACAATCTATACAATCGATCCAAAAACTAAAACAGAAAATAGAAACCACCTTTATCGTATTATGCGACTTCTTCTTCTTTGTATACACCTTCAAGAGCTTATCAGAGTATTTGACTTAGGGACATGAATAGGATGAATAATGACATTAAATTGTTTCCTCGAGAAATCATATTCAATCCAGGCTTGTATCTGTTTTCGATTTATAAGAGATATGCTTTTGAAAGCTTTCACTGAAGTCAAGCTCTTCTTGTTAAAGCCGAATGTGACAACACCAAAATGGAATCTTGTATATACATATTGTATAGTTAAACTATTTAAGTTAGTTTCATTATAATATTTTTAAAAACTAATAATAAATAATTAATTATTATATACTAAAATATATACATACATGAAAATTGAACTAATTTTTATGTTTTGCTTATATTTTACTTATATTTTGCTTATATTTGTTTTTTGTTTTTGTTTTTTTATTAATTTATTTTTTCATATTTAAAAAAACTTAATTATATATTGCGTAAACATAAAATCATATTGATAAAATTAGTTTTAAAAATCAGTTAGATGTAATCTTCTTCTTAGTTTTATGATATATGTCATTCACCTTTTAAAATTAACTACGAATTTTATTGATTTCAATGTTTATACATTTATGATTTTTAAGTTAATTAATTTCATGTTAATTATTAGATGCCAAACAATGAAAAATTATTTATTTAAAAATGAATTAAGATATGGTGATGTGTCATCCAAATTTTGTCACTAACTGAGACAAATTAATGTCATATAAGTTATATCACAAATTTAGGTAGAAAAGTAATTTGTGAATAAAAATTAGTAATGGATGGATTTTGGAAGAAATTTTGCGACAATGCCCTATTTATAAATGGACATGTTTTTGTAGTGATATTTATAAGACCTATACTCATGTTAATGGATAGGAACTAGAGAATCGATACTTTGAACTTGTTAACTTTTAGTTGAAAGTTTGTGTCACGAACATGATTTAATTCCATTGTAAATGTTGATCAATTCAATTGATTTGTTGGAGATTATGTTCATATAAATCAGAATTAATGACTAAATTATAAATCAGTATGCATTCGCTATTGCATCAAGTCAAGTTGATTTTTTAATTAAATTTTTTCATAAAGTAGTATTATCTGGGAATATTTTTATTTAATATATCTTAACACCCATAAATTCATATTTAAACAGGTGATATAGAAGGTTTTACATAACAAGCACATGATTTTTCTTTGGAGTCCGGATACCAAAAGATGCATTTTCCACCTAAAAATTGTGATTCAATGCATGTTTGATTGCAGTCTTGAATCTCCGAACAAGGACCTATGGGAATTAGCTTACTCCTATCTTCAGCTTGGACAAGATCTGAGATTACATTTTCAAATTAGTGAATTATATAAAAACATATATAGAAAATCATTAAAAATATATGTCTTTTAGTTTGGTACAATCAAAAATATATATATCCCAATGTCTTGTGACCCGTATACCGATCATCTGTTCAACGATACAATCAAAAATTATCAATTTAATGTTGCATACTTGGAGTAAAGAGAGCCGTCAAACACAAGAACACAAAGAAAAAACATTTGCTTGATGAAATCATTTTGATTCTGCTTTGAATTGTTTTTTTTTTTTCTTTCGTTTTTGCTTATGAAATGGAATAGCTCAAAACTTTTGACTATGTAAGTATAAAATGGTTTCCAATATATTTGGATTCATGTTTATTTATATGCTATATACGTTTAGATATGTTATTAAAGTCTTATATTCTTACTTTTTGTTTTAAGAAATCTTTTTGGTCAACCTACTATGTTTTAATATTAATTTTTTTTTTTTTTTGTAAGTAGTTTATGGTTTATGGACTGTACAAGACTATGATTTGTGGTTTAACATAGCAACGACTTGGAGAGTCAACAACTAAAGTTTTGGTAATAAAATGTTGAATCTGTTCTACGTTTTCTTACTAATCCCCCATTGTTCCACGCGTCTTATTGATAATGAAGAAGCATGAAAGAACGTAATACTACTACTTGCTCAGCCAGTTTCACTCAAACCCTCAAGCTTTTGAATCGTTAAATTTTAATAATCCAGATCGATATAGCCTCTTGATGGGCCTGAAGCCCAATTTTAGCAGGAAGCCCAACTTGGACAAATCAAATCAGCTCGAGAGAGAAAAAGACAATGATCTGTGTTGTATGTAAATGTAATCTTTGAAGACTCTTATCTCTATCCACCACGAACTAGAGAGGGAAAGGAACGAAACATAAGAAGAGCTCCAGAGAGACTAAAATGAGATAAGCATTTGAAGCCTCTCACCACTCTCCTGCTTTCGCTTTTAGCTCATTTTTCAAACACACGAAAATTCGCCATTTTTCTCGCTTTGGGAGAATTTTCTCAGAGCTTAAAGGTAGCTCCTTTACTTAAAGCTATGTCCGAAATTTACTTGTTTTCTTTCCTTCAATTATGGAGATGGGAATTTTTAGTTGTTATAGTTAAGACTGCTAATGAATTTTCAATTCGAATTGAGAAAAGATTGGTTTTTTTTTTCTTTTTTCTTATATACTTTCATATTATCAGTCTCTGTGTTGTTGTCCGAGGAAAGCTTGCAATTTTTGACAGTGTGTAATGGGTTTTATGTGTAGGTGACAGTTTTTAGCCATGGCTATGAATACATCTTCTTCTATTAGCAATGCCTGGCTCATCCCTGGAGCTGCTTTTACTGTAAAGAAGAATGATTCTTCCATCAAATGTAGTTTTTCGCGTAAAGCTGGGAAACAGATATTATCATCATCAACGCAGAGACTTGTCTTGCCTCTTTCAACTTCACTTAGATTGTTTCCTACACATGGAAGACAGTTTTTGTTGTATCCTCATCGTAGAGCCACCGGGACTGATGTTGTGGCGGCAGTAGAGGAACAAGATTCTACTCCTGTTGCAGCGGATGAGAGTTCTAAAGGAGAAAGCGCAAATGAGAAGTCAGCTGCTCCTGCTACAACATCTCAGTCAAGGGGAACAGCAAGACCTGGTGGAAGGAAGAGTGAAATGCCGGCAGTTAAGATTGAGGAGCTTGTTCCTGGAGCTACTTTCACTGGGAAAGTACGAGCGATCCAGCCCTTTGGTGCTTTTGTTGATTTTGGTGCTTTCACTGATGGATTAGTCCATGTATCTCAATTGAGTGACAACTTTGTTAAGGATGTTTCGAGTGTTGTCACTATTGGGCAAGAGGTGAAAGTAAGGCTGGTGGAAGCTGATATTGAGGGAAAACGTATTTCTCTTAGTATGCGGGAGAATGATGATCCTCCTAAACGTCAATCTGGTGGTAGTGATAAGCCGAGATCAGGTGGGAAAAGGAATGCTTCAAAAGGAGGGCAGAGGAAGGATGATGGTGCTAGCTCAAAGTTTGTGAAAGGGCAGATGTTGGATGGCACGGTGAAGAATTTGACGAGGTCAGGAGCGTTTATAACGATAGGAGAAGGCGAAGAAGGTTTTCTACCTACAAATGAGGAAGCAGATGATGGGATTGGAAGCATGATGATGGGTGGCTCTTCATTGCAAGCTGGACAAGAGGTTAAGGTTCGTGTGCTGCGGATAGCAAGGGGACGTGTTACTTTAACGATGAAAGAGGAAGATGATGGTAAGTTTGATGAAACACTCACGCAAGGTGTTGTGCATACAGCCACAAATCCATTTATGCTTGCTTTCCGTAAGAACGAAGAGATTGCTGCATTTCTTGACAAGAGGGAGGAAGAGGTAGAGAAGCAAACTGCTGTGAAACCAGTAGAGCCTGAAGCGGAAGCCTCTGTCACCTCAGGTGAAGTTGAGGAATCGTTATCTGTCTCATCTGAAGAAACAAGTGAAGAGGTTCTCTCATCAGAAACTCCCAAGGTAGAAGAAGAAGAAGTGATACCGACCAAAGCTGAAGATGATTTGTCGGAAAAAGAAGAGCAAACTGAAACACTTGCTGCAGCAGCTGAAGCTGAAGAGGTTCCCTCACCAGAAACTCCCAAGGTAGAAGAAGAAGTGATAGAAACCAAAGCTGAAGAGGTTCCCTCGCCAGAAACTCCCAAGGTAGAAGAAGAAGTGATAGAGACCAAAGCTGAAGATGATTTGCCGGAAAAAGAAGAGCAAACGGAAACACTTGCTGCAGCAGCTGAAGCTGAAGATGTGGTTCCTCCAATTCCAGAAACCAAAAGTAAGTTGAGTTGTCTTTTATTATATTGAATTAGTTCATTGTTTTAATGTGTGTAATAGCATTGATCCTTTTCTTCGACTGGTGATTAGATGAAGTGGAAATTGCTGAGAACTCTATTCCTCCAAATGCATCCACCGAAGAAGTTTCATCTTCAGAAGCTGTAGCAAGTGAAGAGGTTGAGAAGGAGGAAGTGGTGGCAGAAGCACCTGTTGCTGAAGCCGAGACTCCTGTAATCACAGAAGCTGCTTCTGAGGAAAGTAGCGACACACCTACTGCAGATGAAAGTGTCAAAGGTCTTTCTTAAGTCCATCTTTTGCCTGTTCTACTTCCTGACTCATGGCTGAATGGTTTATGTGAGATTCGATCTCCTAACACAAAATTCGACAGGTATTTCGCCAGTTCTTGTGAAGCAGCTTAGAGAAGAAACAGGGGCAGGAATGATGGACTGCAAGAATGCTCTC
This sequence comes from Cardamine resedifolia, assembly GCA_014578085.1. Taxonomy (NCBI): domain Eukaryota; kingdom Viridiplantae; phylum Streptophyta; class Magnoliopsida; order Brassicales; family Brassicaceae; genus Cardamine; species Cardamine resedifolia. The sequence continues at coordinate 58,137 of VBRH01000161.1, forward strand.
TTGGAGAGTGAGGGCGATATGGTCAAAGCTCAAGAGTACCTCCGCAAGAAGGGACTAGCCAGCGCAGATAAGAAAGCAAGCAGAGCCACAGCCGAGGGAAGAATCGGTGCTTATATCCACGACAGCAGAATTGGTGTCCTCTTGGAGGTTAACTGTGAGACAGATTTTGTCTCGCGTGGCGACATTTTCAAGGAACTTGTTGATGATCTGGCGATGCAGGTAACTCCAAGATTCTTGCTAGAACATTTTCATCATTTTGCTATAACTGAGAACATAAATTGACTTGACACGTAGGTGGCTGCTTGTCCTCAAGTAGAGTACCTTGTAACTGAAGATGTTTCCGAAGAAATTGTGAAGAAGGAAAAAGAGATAGAGATGCAAAAGGAAGATCTTTTGTCGAAACCGGAGCAGATAAGAGAGAAGATAGTGGAAGGTCGGATTAAGAAGAGGCTAGATGCACTTGCATTGCTTGAGCAACCATATATTAAAGACGATAAGGTAATAGTGAAGGATCTTGTAAAGCAGAGGATTGCAACCATTGGAGAAAACATCAAGGTGAAGAGATTCGTGAGGTACACTCTTGGAGAAGGCCTTGAGAAGAAAAGCCAGGACTTTGCTGCTGAGGTTGCTGCCCAAACCGCAGCTAAACCAAAAGCTAAAGAAGAGAAAGAACAACCAAAAGCTGAAGAGGCCAAGGAAGCTGTTGCAAGGTGAGAAAACATAAGTTCTTAAAAGATTTTGGCTATAAAAAGATTTAAACTTTTTGCAATACGACACTGCAGTCCAGCAACTGCAGTGGTTTCAGCTGCTCTTGTGAAGCAATTGCGTGAAGAGACAGGAGCCGGAATGATGGATTGCAAGAAGGCATTGGCGGAGACAGGAGGAGATCTTGAGAAAGCACAAGAACTCCTCAGAAAGAAGGGTCTCTCGTCAGCAGATAAAAAATCAAGCAGGCTTGCAGCAGAAGGAAGAATCGGCTCATACATCCACGATTCTCGGATTGGAGTTCTGATAGAAGTGAACTGTGAGACGGATTTTGTGGGAAGAAGCGAAAAATTCAAGGAATTGGTTGATGATCTTGCAATGCAAGCAGTGGCTAATCCACAGGTAAGAAAATGTGTCCTCAGCTGAAACAATGGCTTAAACTATTTGGTGGTCTCTGACCTGAAAATGTCTACGTGTAGGTGCAATATGTTTCGATAGAGGACATTCCAGAAGAGATAAAGCAGAAAGAAAAAGAGATTGAGATGCAAAGAGAGGATCTTTTGTCGAAACCAGAGAACATAAAGGAGAAGATTGTTGAAGGAAGGATCTCAAAGAGACTTGGAGAATTGGCATTACTTGAGCAGCCTTACATTAAAGACGACAGTGTTCTGGTAAAGGATCTGGTGAAGCAAACGGTGGCTACACTTGGCGAAAACATCAAAGTGAGAAGGTTTGTGAAGTTTACTCTTGGAGAAGATAACTGATGAGAGACAGTAAAGTTTTCATATAAGGGAGCTCTGTTTTGTGATGAGTTTAAAGGAAAA
>VBRH01000161.1:91464-101664 GCA_014578085.1 Cardamine resedifolia
ACAAATGGAATATCCATGACTCATGACATGTATGAACTCGGATTATATCTGCATTATGTCGACATTTTATAATCAAAATACAAAAAAATCATAATTGGAACGATAATGCTATCATAACTGGAACAGAAACTAAAATCTTTTCGATGTTCGATCAACAAACATTAGTAAATGGTTTTCAAACAAAAAAAAGTTAGTAAATGATCAGAGACTTTGAAATAGACTAAAAAGGCCTTTTCGTTAGAGCTTGCGGTTTAATAGCTTAGATTCCATTTGAAGGTATAAATAATAATTACAATTATTAAATTGTGCGAAACACGTATAAATTGGAAATTTCTAACGACATAGTAAATGTTCATCGCCACGTACGAACAAGACATTTCCTTTAATTTGTTGGATCGCCTTAGTGGCTACGGCAACGGTCTAAATTAGCTATCAGCTTTTAAGACATGACTCAACTAATAGTATATCCTATTAATTTATAGAAAGCTTTGAGGACATATACACTTGGGGACAATCTAATAATAGTTAATGTTGCATTTGATTGGATTCGGATATGATGTTCCAAACGCAATATCTTTAAAACGAGTGATATTTAATGAAAATATGTCGATTTAGATTTTTATTTTTAAACGGTTAACGTAAATACGAAGAAATAGGTGATATTTTCGACCTTTTTTATATTCTGTTTTGTTTTTAATATGTCATGTTCGATAGAAATTTGCTACATTATCTTACTATATATATAGTTTGATGTATATGTAATATGTAAACGTGTAAAAATACAACACACACAATCTTATAAAAAAATGTAAATACAAACATAATCACAAAATAAGTAAATATATACTAGGAATATTGTATATACATATATGTTGAAGGTTCCGATCATGTTATACTTAGAACAGTTGCCATTTTTTGCAATGTATTCATTAGTTAGTGGGTACCACAGTTGCCATTTTTTTCAAAGCTCGTCTAGAATTGCGATAATTAATACTAAAATCTAATAATTCTTATGCACGCGTAATATTATTTGGTATATATATATATAGTCTATTTTGGAGGTAATATTACTTAAGTATAAAATCTTAGGAAAACGATGTTTTCTTTGATATTGAATAAAATTGCAAAATTATTATTTTGTTATAAGCAAAACTAACCAACAGTCTCGCAGTCGCCGTAAATCAGCCTGCCAAAAATCGGTACTCATGACAAGTCCACGAATGATATTTTGTTTACTTAATTCATACTCTTATATTAGAATCATTATTCTTTTTTTTTTCTTTTCTTTTTTTTTTGTCACACAATTAGTATCATTATTCTATATTACTTACTTTTGAAATATCGTAGTCACCATAGCTACATTTGGTTGCTTACCCTAGCGTTAAAGCTCCTTTTCCTATTAACGGTTAGATGTTTACGTTATGATTTGTGGATATCATAGATCCAATAATAAATTTAAAAACAAAAAAAATATATATATATATATATAAGAAATAAAGCAATTAAATCATACAAAGAAGACTTCTTTATTTTTAACTTACAAAGAAGACTTCTTTATTTGCGACTCTTCCAACCTCTTAATGAGAAAGAAATTTTCTTTCTTTCTAAAGTTGTGGTTTTAGGTTATTTCTCATTCTTTTTATTTAATTAAATCATGCAATATCCCTTATTCTTTAAATACCTCTACTTCCTCCCTCTCTCCAATGACAATCCAACCTTACTAGCTAACAAAGAAGAACAAAAAATATTCTCTTCAAAGAAAATAGTAAAAATGGAATCTTCTGGAGCAAAGAGAGGCTTATACATGGAAATGGAACAAAACGCTCAAGTCGCAGCCAAGAGGCTATGGAAAATAGTCCGAATCGTCTTCTGCGTTTTAAAAACCGGTACAGTCAAAAGCAAGCTCATGTTTGACTTAAACCTAATGCTAAAGCGAGGCAACAAAGCCATCACTAACTTCCGCCGTCGCCGATCTAGCTTCACCGGCTGTGCTGACCTCAACTCATCCACACGTGTCCGTGACTACGAGTTCAGCAGCAGAAAAACTGCGGCAAACGACCCTTTTGCCTATATGAGCAAACGCAAACGCCGCGTCCATGGCGGTTATGAAAACGAAGACGATGCGGTGGCCGCAGCGGTTAAGAAGGTTTTTGAGTTGTTAGGAGAGAATGATACGAAGACGGTGGCGGCAGGGGCAACCGACGAGCCATCTTTGATGATGTCTCCGGCGGTGAGACAGCTTAGGGTGACGGATTCGCCGTTCCCCTTGGAAGACGGCGGAGATCACGATAATGTGGTGGATAAAGCGGCGGAGGAGTTTATAAAGAAGTTTTATAAGAACCTTAAGTTACAAAAGAAGATGGCTAACACGTTAGAGTCTCCGTACCACGACGAATGGGTTAAGTGATCCGAGCGTCTAGAAACCAACGCAATTGTTCCTTTGTCGGGGTTGAATTGCAAAAGAAGAAATAAGAGGAAAATTGAGGATACATGTATAAATATTGGGGGTTGAAACGATGTTTACAAGTTTTTCTTCAATATCTTTCTTTTTTTTTGGAGTGTTGAATACTTGAACTTTACTTGTGTTTACTACCTCTTCGGTAGTTTGATGTAAACATGGTTAATGTATATAATTTCCTATCTTGATGAAAAGAATATACTATATAGGTGAATATATCTAATCCATAACCATAAGTAACATCATATTTAATTCGGAGTATTTCACAAATATACAAATAAGATTAATTGTTTTTTTTTAACTGTCTATTTCTTTATTATCACTTCCAACATAAGTTTATAAAATTACAGAGATAATTTCCTATCTTACAAAATTATAAATAAGATTAATTGTTATAAAGTAATTTGATATGCTAGCAGATGAAAACAGTCAAATTTTACAAATTAAGAAGAAGAAAAAAAACAAAAAAGTAGAAGTAAGGTCGCTCTCAAGTTGTTCATCAACCAACCATAACGTTTCGTGCAATAATTTCGGTCATATATATGCAAAATTGCAGGCGGGGGAAGTTATTACGAGTATACAGCAACGTCTTTCTCAAGGATTTATACACACTCAATATCTATACCCATACATCCAAGAATTTCATATAATTGTTTATCTTAAAACACAATGAGAATTTCATACTCATATCCAAGAATTGAGAAAATACAAAGGAACTGAAAACTGAAAGCATAACTATTTCTTGTCCAAATAGTATACCAATTTTTTTTAAGTTTTTAAAAACGTAATTCGCTATATATTATTCCCTCTATTTCATTTTAGTTGTAGTTTTTTTTTTTTTAATTATTTGTTGTTTTAGATTTTCAATAAAGATGTTTGATAAAATTTTTAACTTTGTCTTTATTGTTTTAATGTTTTGACCAATGAAATAAAACTAAATCAACATTAATTAACGATAAAACAATTTTTTAAAAAAATTTGTGTATAAAAACCTTAAAATATACTGAAAATAAACATAGGGAGTATTAATCAAAACATTAATAAAGATTTTACGCTTTCACATTTTTGAAAGAAATGATCCCTTCTATACACTGACGTGTTAAAAATATAATTTAAAGCGCCATTAATCCACTAAAATCAGTTTTTTAGTATTTCATGATTATTCCTAACAAAAAAAGGTATATTCAGTTAAGATGTTTTTGGCTTTTGCTATTTGATTATTCGACTATTATGCAGTACTAATATAATAATATTTATCTGACATATTTGTCAAATCATGTTCGTTGTTAATTAACACAAACACCATTGATTTTTCTTTCGGTAGGTAAACGTTTTGGGGGGGAACCACATTCTTCACCGCCAATCTTGCTAAGATTCACTTTTCTTTCACACACATTTCACACACATGGTCTTGCTTTCTCGGCTCAAATCTCCTCTTCAAGACACATCTCTGGCCTATATTCGTCTTATCATAGCGCAAGCTGTCATCTACGCTATTTGGCGAGAGAGAAACGCACGTCTTCATACGAAAATTCACACTCCGGCTGAAACTCTTTTCAAGATCATCGATAAAGATATTCAAAATACTTGTTCTGCAAGACAGCACCGCGAAAAGTACTCAAATATTCTCCAATTTTAGTTTGGGGGTTCTTCCTCCTTTTTGTAATCGTTGTAATTTTACTGCTTTTGTACTGGGATTGTCTCAACCCGAAAGTCGATGTCGGTAAAAGACACTATAACTTTCATCTATGTAATAGTTCACTATAATTTATCAAAAAAAAAAATCGCTCTTTTCCTGGAGGTTTGCCTGTTTCTATAGTTTTTGGTGTAAGCTCCTCGACCGAATCACCAACGGTCACTTCGGACTGAAATGGTTTTTGGGATTGTTCCACTGCTGTGGATGATACATATAAGCATTGGATGATAAAATATAGAAAAGTTGATATACATTTTATTCAAGAAAATGGTATCTAGATGTCTTGTTATTACTTGATTAAGACGACTAATTAATCAGCTAAACTTTTGGCTTTATATCAATTTCATAGTTAGTCTTTTAAATATATTAAAAATGGTTTCTAAGTATCTAACAGTACGTACTTGATTAATCGATTTAAACGCTAGACGTGGTTCGAATGCTTGATCAACATCTAACAACTTCTAAAACTCAGATAACAAACATTATATGTTAGAGGTAAAACATTGCTAAGAACATAGATCACGACAAAGATGATAAAGAAACATTCTTACAATGTTGTGTTTTAGGGCAATTTTGGAGAATCCACAAATATCTCAAGACGATAGAGACAGAGAGAACAACTACAATGATCCATATTCCCCATTCCAGAACCAAATACCAAACCCAATCCATGTCTTTCTATTTCTATTTCGTTGAACGTACCGTATATACCTTTCCTTAAAAAAAAAAAATAACATAAAAAAGCCAAACGCAAATTGTAATTGTTAAAATGTTTATCATTTGCTCATGCTTGCCTTGTTAAATGCCCATTGATTGTCTTCACCACTTGGCACTTGCACGATCAATAACATGCCTCCTTACAAATGTCATTAGCTTTCAATTTTTTAAAACCGAACCAACCTAGTCCAAACTATTAGAAAATAGCCACCCGAAATAAACCAAGCTCAACCAAACCAAACCAAGTTAAGAAACGACGTCGTCACGAGTAAATGGACCAAAATGATTAAGAAAATAAAATCCAAAAGTTTTTGACGAAAGACTCCTCAAAAGCGACTCTAAATTACAGTGTATACCACTCACTACTTTCGATAACTACTAAATTCCAACGACCGCCACAGAGATAAAATGCCACTGCTCCTCCGTCGATCTCTTTCTCCCTCCGTCATCTCCTCCTTATTCCTCCGTCGCTCCATGGCTTCCTCATCAATCTCCTCCGATCCAATAACCCCATCCAACACCCGAATCGGATGGATCGGAACCGGCGTAATGGGCCGATCAATGTGCGGACACCTAATCAAAGCCGGATACACCGTCACCGTCTTCAATCGCACAATCTCCAAAGCTCAAACACTCATCGACATGGGTGCTACTCTCGCAGACTCACCAAACTCACTCGCTTCACAATCCGACGTCGTTTTCTCAATCGTTGGTTATCCTTCCGATGTCCGTCACGTTCTCCTCGATCCAAACTCCGGCGCTTTATCCGGTCTCCGTAAAGGCGGTATTCTCGTCGATATGACTACCTCTGAGCCTTCCTTAGCTGAGGAGATAGCTAAAGCTGCTTCCTTTACGAACTGTTTCTCAATCGACGCTCCTGTCTCAGGTGGAGATCTCGGAGCTAAAAACGGGAAGTTAGCTATATTCGCCGGAGGTGATGAAACCATCGTGAAACGTTTAGATCCGTTGTTTTCTCTAATGGGTAAAGTCAATTACATGGGAACAAGTGGGAAAGGTCAATTTGCGAAATTGGCGAATCAAATCACAATTGCTTCGACGATGTTAGGGCTTGTGGAAGGGTTGATCTATGCTTATAAAGCAGGACTTGATGTTAAGAAGTTTCTAGAAGCGATTTCGAGTGGAGCTGCTGGTTCTAAGTCTATAGATTTGTATGGAGATAGGATTTTGAAGAGGGATTTGGATCCTGGGTTTTATGTCAACCATTTTGTTAAGGATTTAGGGATTTGTTTGAAGGAATGTGAGAGGATGGGATTGGCTTTACCTGGATTAGCTCTTGCTCAGCAGCTTTACTTGTCTCTCAAGGCTCATGGTGAAGGTCATCTTGGTACTCAAGCTCTTATCTTGTCTCTTGAGCGTCTCAACAATGTCTCTGTTCAACCAATTTAGGTCAAATCTTCTCGTTGTTACACTTTCGTTATGTTGTTCTGGAGAAAAGATTTGAACTTTTGTGTACCAATTTAAAATTTCGCCCGAATTTGGAAATCTAAGTCGGAGATTCATTATAGAGTTGTGAGTTCTGTGCTTAATGATGTGAAAAAATGAAATCTTTTATATACTCAGTACTCCAGTAAAGATTTCGAATTTTATAGTTTTTACAACATATCTGGTTATAAAATCCCAGAATCTGAAGAACTGGACTTTATTTTTGAAGAAATATGGAAAACAAATATATCTCCCAAGAAAACTTATTTGCTACAAGAGAATCTTGGTAAAGGAGAAAAGAACATAGAATGCTTTTTTGACGCCTAAGATCGTCGCTTAGGCTTTCTTTGATAGCGAAAAGCTTTTTTAAATTACCGAAAAAATGGCGGGGTTTTAAGAGTCTTCCACTTCAAGGTACTGAGAGTGAGAAGCTGCAAGAAGTGCAGCTCCAATGCCTGATCCATCATTGGAGTGAATGACTTCAATGCTTCCTGAAGCTTCATCTCCGAGTAACTCTTTTAGTGAGCTTTCCATACACTCACTAAACTGAGTGTAATGCTCAAACAGTCCACCATCCATGGCAATAACCGATTTCTGCATCTCCTCTTCTTTGGTCATGTCTCTTCCCAGTTTCTTCAGAATACCATAGATTCCAGCAGCAGAGAGACGAGCGCCTCGAGTAGCTATAATGTTGCAGAGACTCATCACGACTTTTCTCATTTTCAGAGATGTTGAAGGGACCTGAGATTAAGCACGCCGAAATTGTAAGTAAGCAACACTGGAGTTTCATTGAAACAATGATTCATATATGGAATAATTGAAAACCTCCAATATGTCCTTCATTTTGCTTGCGACAATCTTCAAGTCTGGAGATGTGTCGTTGTGCATAGCTGACATGTGAGGGGTCCTGCAAATGATTGAACTTTAGTAAACTCCGTTCCATAATACACAAAGAATGAAACTTTTACGGATATAAACTGCGCAAAACCCAAAGTAGTTATGAGTACCTAATGATGAATGGTATTCTCAGCTTAGATGGGACGGTATCCCCAAATAATGCAGCTTCTTCAGCCATCTTTAAAAGAACCCTTCGCAAAATCTCTCCCAAGTACATACCGGAAATTATTTTCTCAAGAATCTGCAAAAAGAAAAATCCACATAGAATCTCATTCTCATGACATCTCATAGGTCTTGCAATTTATAACAACGAACCCTAGTTTAAAAACTCGTACCTGTTCTCCTGGATTCAGACTCTCAAAATCCAGCGTGTGATCAAACTCTGTTAATGGGAGATGTGATGACCTGAAGTTTCCCCACTCCATGTTTATAACCATTTCTCCTGATTTTGGAAGCAGACCATGCCATTTGGGAATCGCTTGTGCACGCTCAACATAAGCTGCATTTGTCCCAGTGCCTAAAATAACAGCAGCGGCTACATCCGGGTTATAGTATCTACCACCGGCTAGTGTTCCAACCGTATCATTGACCTGTAAAGCAGCAAAACAAATCAACAAACATATGACAAAAGCGATTCACTAGGGAGCATAAGGAGATAACTCACAAGTGCTGCAATTCTCATATCAAGCCCAACTCTTTCCATGGCCTTATTAAGTGCTCCAACAACATCTTGCCCAACCTATGCAACGGTTAGACCAAGATGAAGGTAAAGGCGAAACTAATCATTTTAAGAGAAATAGTTGAAGGGAATTGAGGTTAACTGCTTCTTCGATGGAAAAGCCTTTTGTCCATTTGATGAGAGTACCAGAGGATAAAGATGTCTGCCAGACCGGAAAAGAGAAAGTGAAACCTAATTCCCTCTGTCTACCTGCTGGGAGATGAAAGTCTTCACCTTCTGTGGCGACAAACTTTGCAAGCGCTTCAGCAATAAAATTGAACAACTCCTGAATACATCACAAGAACACAAAAAAAAATTCTTGTTATATATAAGATCATCCAAGACTAACTTGACCATTTTTAGAACAGAAACTGACATCTGAACCACCAGTCATCAAATGGGGAGGAATCGAAACTTCTTCGAATTCTTGTTTAACAACACGGTCTTGTTTCCCGCCAAGAAGCACACGCATAACACGGAAGTTTGTTCCACCTAGATCCAATGCATAAAACAGACCCTTTTCATCCCTGTTATATCAATGATAAAGGTTAGACAAGATTCTCTTGACCTACAACGTTACACTAGACTCATCGCCTAACAAAACTAAACCAACAAGGAAATCACTTTTGCTATAAGAAACAAATGTTCTACACATTCTACACAAGTTGAGCAAAATACATTCTAGAAATGTTGTGACATAATCAATCTCATCAATGTATCAAAGGTTGACTTTTTCAGAATTTTGTGAAGACTTATCTTATCACAATGTTCATAAGACAAAAGGGATATATGTGGACAGGCTTTTAAGACAATCATATCCACATCACTGACATTTATTCCCTTAATCTTAACTATAAACGAAACGTTAAAGAGCAAAAACAACAACAAAATCAAGCTTCATATAAGTGATACAAACAAAACTTATAAGCAAATGAGAATATGATTCAGTGGGACCTGATCTAGATTCCTTACATTCACTGATACTGGAAACAGTAGATCAAATATTCTATCTAATCGATCAATTTTGACCACAAAACAGACAACATAGATCGCTACGAAACAAATGCAATCGAATCTCAAAATCAGAACACAGTTAATTTCGTAGCATTATCCATATTCTTCAACCAATCAAAACATGTGAAACGATTGAAAAAGATTGAAAATTTCAATAAAAAGCTTCGGAATTTGAAACTATTCGATCCGATTAGAAATTTTACCCAGAAGGAAGATTATCAACGTAGCTGATAAGCATCTTGAGTTTGCTTCCACCGTCCGATGCAAGACCAGCGTGCATCTCAACGGTCATAGCATCTGCCACTTGTCTCAGCTTCGCGATCGGAGTCGCACAATCTTCCTCAAACGCTTTAAGGATCGCCAACACACGTCCCCATTTCCCAGAGCTCTGCATCCGTCGTCGAACCACCAAAACAGCCACCGCACAAACCGCCGCCGTGCACACAACCGTCGCTCCAACAGCTACTTTACCCATTTCGCCGATTCAATCAAAAACGAATCTAAAACCGAATTTTTGAGATTTCCGATCGACTTGTAGACCAAAATCGGAAGCCCGGAAGAAGAAATGAGAAATCTTGATGGATCTAATACCGATCTACTCGAGCTTAGTGTAGACACCACGTAAGCAGCAGCTCTCGTCTTGTCCGTAAACTAAAGGGGAAAAACCAAAAACTAATTTCGATTTTGGATTTTTTTGTTTTAAGAAATTTTGTTGAAATTACAAAATTATCCCTTGCCTAATTTGGTTTTGATCCCTTTTCTCACCTAAAATTCTGGTGGAACCAATCATTCTGAAACCTAAACAACCACATGAAAACATTCTTAAAAAAAACCAATCTGATAATATAACAGCATAATTAAGTAACGACACTTTCTTCTCTACTATTTTGAAATACTGTTATTATATGTACATAAAAGTATTTTTTAGATAAACAATGTTTGTTAGTTTATGTTTTTATCACTAGATGTGTGTGTGCCTAAAGCGAATAAAAATTGACGGACAAAATACGATTGTCAATATGTGTGATCGGAGTTATATCTGATTGTTTTAAAGATTAAAAAAAATGATTGGTGCAACTTCACCATCATTTAAAAGAATCCTCAAATTTCAATGAATTTTAAATAAATTTGAGGTATTGATATGCAAACAAGTGAACTTACGATGACGTATCCATAACAAATGTGTAAGCTATGTTCTTTCTTTTTTATCATAGATTTGGTACATTGAAAACCTTTTATCAAAAAAAAAAAAAAAAA
>VBRH01000161.1:120927-131409 GCA_014578085.1 Cardamine resedifolia
TTTTTTTTTGTTTGCTCAAATGAGAAGTTTAAATACCAAATATTCATATACATAAGTCTTTGATTATTTTCATCATGATTCTTATTTTTATAATTTTTATTTATCGTGATATTGTAAATATATATTCATATATTGATTATTTTTTAATGTTTATATATATTTTTAATAAAAAAATATCTACTGTATTGTCTCCGCATAAACGGCCGTATATACAATTATATGCTATACGTTGTTCTACCGTACGTCTAGCGAATAGCATATTTTAGAACATTGGATATTATTTGTTAATCAAACACCGTCTTATTTTATTTTATTTTCTTATAATAGTGGTGTTAGGACTTAGGAGAGATTTAATAGTATGATTTAATACTATAATTAATTTATTTTACTTTCAGCGCAATAATTAATTAATTAGTACCACATTTATAAGTTAGATCAAAATAGAATGCACAGCTGCGATCCATTATACCTACTGAACATCATAATGTTCATAAATATAAATGTTTCTGAATACAATAGTTTACATTGGTAATGCACAAACAAATTTATATTATTTCTTTGAATATATTATAAATATAATGTGCTACTTACTACTATTGTTAAATAAATATGGTGGTACTTCCTCCTCTCAGAGTAACTTCGTACTACTAAAATCTTATGTGACAAATTGGGTACCAACTATTGAAGTACTGAACTTATCCTCTGAAACATATTAAAAAAAAAAAATCGGGGGAAAAAGACAAATGTTGAAAATAGTGGAAGAATCTTTTAAATCCCTCGTTCAATTTCAACAAAATGCAAACAAATTTACAGGAACTATATTATATAGTTTCACACCAACCAACTAGTAATCAACTTTATTCCCGAAAACCATAGATTTTACACACAGGAAATAGTATTTATCGTATTTATAAGGCCTATTAACAAACAAAACAAAAATACTAGTTATCGTAATACATCAAATTTTGCGAACTGATTAAGTGTTGATTTTTAAAAAATCACATATTTTACTATCAATCCGATAGGATAAAAAACAAAACTTTCTCATTGTGGTCTTTATTTGGCCACATTTCCATAATCAGTTTTGTGACAGAAGCATCTCCGGAAAAATTTGTAGGATTCTTCATTATTCGGGTGATAAATAGTACAACTATAACATTAACAAGCTTTGAATTTTTATTCAAACCTTAATATAGCTAGCTAGGTGTTATATATAGAAACTATAGACCTATTTTCTTAGGCTTTTTTTGTTCTATGAATCACCTAGAATGAAAAAGATTCTATTTTGATGAAAAAAGAATCTAATATACTTGGTAATAAATGGTGAAAATATAGATCGAGAAAGAAGAAGCGGGTTGGAGCCAAAAAAAAAGAAAGAAGAAGTTAATTTCACTGCCCCAAAAATAGATAATATGTGTGGGGGGGGAGGGAGAGAGAGAGAAGACAAAAGTAGTTGAAAGAGGAAAGAGATAGAGAGTGAAGAAGAAGCAGAATAGTGGCAGATGTCCCACAAATTAAGACAGAGCACAAGTTATATAATTGGAGTGTACTGCTCACATTCCACACGAGGGGGCCTCCCTTTATTTACCCCTCTCTTCTCTTCTCACTATTAATTTAATTGTCTTCCAAATTTTTATTTAACCGAGAAGTAAAGATGTTGTTGCAGTGAACTCAACTGATCCAACCTAGCCCGGCTTTGATAGATTTTGAGGCCATTCGACGAATATTCTAAGTAATGATCGAGTTTTTTCATAACACTTCGAACCTAATTTATCTAATATGCTACGAAATAAATTCTAATTTTTTTTTGCCGGCAATAAATTCTAATTTACACAAGAGAAATTTACGTTGATAGTATAACATATTATTGGTCTGTGTAAATCAACGTAAATAAACATATGATATCATATGTTATCTAAGGAGAAGACACTCAGATCTGAGATACAGTTAACATATATATATATATATATATATATAAATTAACATATGATTGGTCTATGTTTTGCTAAATATATCAACTTATCTTTAATAGTATTAGATGAAATGTTATATGAAAACAAAATAAGCGGGTTTTTATTATTATATAATTATTACAAAAAAAAATCTTAGATTCGTTATCTAATTTTAATAATACAAGAAAACATACATGATACTAAAATATATTTTATTTAAATTTGAACCAAATAAAAGCTATTGAAAACGACATCATTATAACTAACTTATTTTCTAGACAATCTAGAAGATAAAATAACGTACACTAAACAAAATTAACATTCTTGTGAGTGTTCTAAAAATCAAGGATTCTGGCGAAACCTTAGTAAAGCATATCATTGATTTTGTGCCAGCTCAGTTTTAATGCACACTCTTTATACGAATCATGTAAAAACCTCAGTTCACTAATGATAATGTAAATTACTAATATGAAAACTATTTATTAATTGATTGGAGACAAATCCATCTAAGAACCTTGGTGGATGCTGTTCTGGACATATATTATAAATGGTGGAAAGCTATATATATATATATATATGTATATTGATGTGTGTATGTAGATATATTACAAGGTAATGGGAAATATGTATATTAATGTATCTATAAGTCAAAGTTATTTCATAGATTATTTTTCTTTGTAGATCAGCCCAGCCTTCATATATAATTATATTGATAAATATTTACTCACTCAAAACTATGATACATATAATGATGATACATATAATGATGAATGTAGCTATATGTGCATGAGCATATGCAAAAGATAACTTTTCATGTCACATGGGTTCCATTTATGGTAACAATCCATCCCAATTTATAGCCAATAGTGGACAAACATGTGATAACTGATCAGAAGACCAGAAACAAAGAAAAAAAATACATATTACAAAATTAATAATCTATAAAAAAAAATCAGCATGACATAAACCAAACCACCATGCCATGAGAGACCAAAACACATGCAAATACATGGGAGCCTACACAAACATGTTTTGGTGAATGTCCTAATTTATTTGTCCACCTTATAACCAACACTTTCACAATCTCATACCCATCTTTGTCTTATAACCCCCAAAACTAAATAATAAGGAGGTGACGTAAACGCATTTTAAGAAAATCTACTCCACATAAATTTTATCAAAATGTTCAAATTTAAGAGTTTAAGTTACAATAGGTGATAGTCTTTTCATGTAAACGTTATCATAGACAAAACTCACCAAATCTTGAGACTAGTTAAATCAAGAATCAAACATGTTATTACGTGTTATGGACCTCCTAGGGTTTAAAAACAAAAGAAAAAAGGAATTTTTTTGATAATATATGTAAAACTAGCAGTGACAGAGATTGACTTGCACATAAATTTCATACATATATAACTACATGGTCCATAGTATAAATGTAAAAGTTGAATATCTATCAAATTCAATTTAAACTTAGAACAATTTAATTAACTCAGGATATAGTTAAATGTTCATCCTATCATAAATTCGAATTAAGTACTACACTAAGCGCGACAATTCATTTATCGAAAATCTGGAACTTGCATATACTACAAAGATTCTGGAGTGATAAAATTTACGAGGTGCTGGTCCAATATGGTTCTTGTTCTGGATTTTTGTTTTTTAATAACTTAGATTGATAAAAATATGTTTTATATAGATACTTATATGTAGCAAGTTGCATTTATATATGATATTAATATAAAAATTATCGATGTAATATTAAGAAGATGTCATAAGTACGATTTATGAACACATGACTTGCCTGTGGGTCACTCTTTCTTCCACATGATTCCCTTTTTTGCTCTTTTTAGGGCTTTTCCCCAGACCTTTTGTTCTTTCTTTCCTCAATTCACATGTCTTGATTTTGAAATATGTAGACCCAATAATTTGACTCTCCTTGATTATTTGACCAGACCAGCACGGTTTAATTTATAGGGTGAAACAAGCAAATGATCGATATACATATGAATGTTTTTTTTTCATTTCAATATGTTCAGATTAGTTTGCATCTTAGGAATCCCACAAAAAAAAAGAGATGAATCATAGAGTAATATAAAAGCGATAGGAACCGATCTGCTTGTTGTCAAATTGTTTTGAATTGAAACACATGAAAGTTAATGCAATATCATATATCCAATTATTGCTTCAAATAAGGTGGTCCAAGTAGGGTATGTTGCCAATCGTAATGTAGAATTCAGTTCGAGATAGATAGGAAAAACGGTCATTGCGTGTTAGGGATCCTATGGACCAATCCGTTTATTACAAATCGATTTTGAATTTGAAACGCATAAAACTTAACACCCTCAAACCCACGTAAGATATTTTTGTTTTCTTCCGAGAGACAACTATTATATTACTTAATCCACGTACGATTTAGTTTGAAGGAAAACGTGAAGATTGCACACATGACTTATCAAGTTCATGGACCGTTAGATGTACCAAGTTAATAATTGGTTAATTAAAGACGTACAATATATACTAATCACTAATTTGACATACGGCTATTACTCAATTCATGTACGATTTAGTTTGAAGAAAAACGTGAAGATATTTACACACATGATTGATTTATTAAGTTTATGCACCTAATCGTTAAATGTATAATACACCTAATTATTGGATGAAACAAGTTAATAATTTGTTAATTAAAGACGTAAAATTTATACTAATAACTAATTTCGACATACAGCTATTATATTACTCACTTCACGTAAGATTTAGTTTGAAGGAAAACGTGAAGATAAATACACATGATTTATCAAGTTCATGCACCTAATCGTTAGATGTTTCATGCACCTAATCGTTAGATGTATCGAGTTAATAATTGGTTAATTAAAGGTATACAATCTAATACTAATCACTACTCGCTATCACCTTGTAAGTGATTTAATAAGAAATCTCAGTAACCAATCGGCCCATTACAATGACCTACCTAGCCAAGAGAAATTTAGTCGGCCCATTACAAGGACTTACCTAGCCAAGACGAATTTAACTTTACTAGTTATACATAACTTTGATGAATAATTGAAATGGCCACAATCGTATAACAGTGAAGAGGCTATGTGGACCCTTTGCCTAGGAAAATATTAAATACTACTTACTACTTATATGGATCCTTAACCAGTTTGTAGACCCGCATCAGCATGTTCATCAAAAGTTGACAAAAATGAATCATAAAAAAAATGCTAAACCATGAATGTACAGTAACTAATCAAATTTCATGTCTGCTGCCACAAAAAAAGAATACAGTATATAATAAAAATATCAAACTCAGGGAAAACCGCATTGGACAATGACAATATCCTGAATAGTCTTGGACCCAAGGTCCCAAGCCCAGGCCAATTCTCTTACAATTTGTTTTCTTCTATAGACCCAAAACCAGCAAAAAAACCACCTTGATGATCCCTAAAAGCTAAAGCATATAAAAAGGTTCACGTGCAAAACCAAGTACCCAATAATTGATTTAATGTATATATATAACTATAAATAAAGCAAAATAAAATCGCATAGAAGAAAAAAACGACGAACAAGTGTACGGTGAAATTGAAGAAGAAGGACCGCAAGAACAAAAAGAGATTGTCGAATTCAAATGCCGAAGACTTTTTACTTCCATAAATATATAAGAGATACGTGACCTCACTCTAGATTCTCTCTTCTCCATCTACTTTTTTTTATCTCCTCTGGTTAAAACTTCTGAAATTGCATTTGTTTTCTTTATTAATTTTTTTGTATATTTCTATATAACCATTTTATCATTGGTGGGAAGTGGGAAGTATTATTGTTACCTCACAGAGTATCCCAGTTTTTAATAAAGTGAGCCAATAATCATAGATTTTGAATTTTATGTTATTTGACTCTCGAACATTTTTTTTCATTCGTAAGTTAATTAAACAGTTTAAAATTCGGATTAAATCTAAAATCTACTAGTATATAAGTTAAATCCATGAATAATAAAACACATGTTCGATGAAATTCAACTTTTGACATCGAGCAACATGAAATAACATTGGTCTGCCTGCCCTCTATTACTTGGTTTCGGACTTTTTTTTTTGCATAAGATTCACTTTTCACATATCCTGACGCTGATTATTAATTAAAACACCGATCTCCACTGAGTGATAAGTAGAAGTAAAATTGATAAGAGAATTATTCCTTTTGTTTTAATCTTGAAAAAAAAAAATTAAAAGGGTTGGTCTCAATCTCAAGAAATTTCGTTTTCAACTTTACAAATTTACAGAGTTTTGGATAGAGAAAATGACAAAGGCTGTGGACTAAATATTGACATGTTAGGGCTCCAATAAGTTGGAATCTCTGCCTGCACTATCTGTTTTAGCTAAACAAAAAAAAAACATTTTATTCCCCAAAAGAGGATAGTAATTTCAGATGACTGATGCAATGATTTGGACTAGATAGGCTCTAAATATATAAAAAGTTAACTGTGATGTTAAGAAAAAAATATGATTGTAGCATATGGATGCAATATGACATAGAGGTTTGGAGTATGGTAATATGTTTGTAGCAAATGACTATGCTAAATATGTTGTTTTGTAGCAGACAATAACATTATCAAAGCGCATAAAGTTTACTATGGAAGGACAATCTATTTGATGAATGACAACCGTTTTTCTAAAGATTATATATTATTTTAAAATAATATTACTTTACTTCATAACCCAGAAAAGAAGTATTATTTTACTTAGGTAATTTATACTGTTACTTGCATTACGTTCTCCATTGCACTGTTTTTACTGCCACTTTTATCAGAACTTTATAAAAAGTTAATAAGTTAGATTTCCAAGGCATATATACTATATACAAATGGGATACTACGTAGCAAACAATAGACAACACATAATATAGAATTTATACATCATGGATTTTTTTAATACTTAATAAAGTATAAAAGAATTTTATTAGCCAGACAATATCGAAGCAGGTTATACAGTATCTAACTTTCTACATGAGATCCACAGTTAGGTTCGAATATTGACTACATGTATGTTGTTTTATCTTTCATATTTCGTTAGCTTAGACCTAAAATATTTTCCTGTTAAATAAAAAAAGATAATTGCATGGAAATGACTACTGAAACAACTCCTGCAGATAAAAGTTTGCAGATAAATGGAAAATCACATATCTATAGTAGCTATCATGGAAGTCTCGTTATTTCAAAATTTTGTTCATTTTATTGCTCACTTCTAAATCCTTAAATCTTTTTTTTTTTTTTTTAATTTGGTAATGCGGATGTTCCAGCACGTCCATCTTTAAATCCTTAATCATTCTTCGTTTCTAGATAATATTATTTTTTGTTTATTTTGTTTGGTAAGTTTTTTTTTTTTTCTAAATAAATTCAGATTTTCTTTTGTGGTATTACGAATCCAAAAAAATCATTGTGTTGTTAAATTCCCTAACTATCTTAGATATATTAAAAAGTATGGTCAAATTCATACTCATTACACAAACTATGAACGTGTTTTTTTAATTGATTTGTAACTTGTAAGCCCTAAATTTCTTATATAAATTATAAAAACAAAATGGACCAAATTACGAATAAATTTTATCACTATACGTTAAAATATAAAACAGTGATGGACCCTATCGTGTACTATAATAGCACGCTTATTCTTCGTCGTATCTTTTAATTTTTAAAAAATAAATTTTCCAATTTGTAAATAAAATAATATTAGTGTACTTACAAGTTACTACTGAAACCAAACTAAAAACCATTGCGAGAAAGAATCTCTCAAAATTGACCATAGAGTAAAGAGAGAGACAAAAATGGGTCGAGCCTCGAGGTGGTTCAAGGGTTTGTTCGGAATCAAACCTTCCTCCTGTTCCGGCGCCGGCGCCGGCGTCATTTTCAACCGCTTTGACCGCTCTCTATGCGACAGCTATGAGACGATACCGCCTAACATATCCGAGAAGGAAGCTGCGTGGCTAAGGTCGTTCTACGCGGCAGGAGAGGAGGAGAAAGAACGTAGATCGCATGCAATTGCGGTTGCTGCGGCCACGGCTGCTGCCGCTGATAAAGCGGTTGCGGCGGCTAAAGCGGCAGCTGCGGCTGTAAGGCTCACGGGTCAAGGAAAGAGTGGTCCGTTAAGAGGTGGAAAAAGCCGTGAGAATCGTGCCGCTATGCAGATCCAATGTTCATTTAGAGGCTTCTTGGTACTAACAATTTTCAATTTTAAATTTTCTAATCATTTTAATATTTAAATTGTTAAGTAATTTGTGCCGTTATATTATGTAACGTAAAGGCGAGAAAAGCGTTGAAAGCGTTGAGAGGAGTGGTGAAGATACAAGCTTTAGTTAGAGGTTTTTTGGTACGGAAGCAAGCGGCGGCGACTCTCCGGAGTATGGAGGCACTTGTTAGAGCTCAGGCTACTGTTAAGTTTCAGATAGCGCTCCGCCGTATCGGAAATGGTGCTCCGGCCAGAAAGTCCACGGTAATTCTTACATTTTCTGGTTTGACCGTACCGAGTTTTTATATATGTAAAACTCAGGTCTGAATTCGGTTTAGAGTTCCATAATTTGATACACTAAACATAGAGATGTTAATTTGTTTGGATCAAGATTAAAACTTTATGTAGAAAGACTTCTAACTTGTAAGACGATAAAGACTTTTTTAATTAATTTTGTAAAAATATAAATTTGTTAACCAGTTGTAAAAAGTTTTATTCGTAGTCTTTACGGAAAAAAAAGAAGTAAGCAGATTAAAAGTTTTAAACCTTTATGTAGGAAAATGTAACTAATTTGTGAAAATATTTAAACTTTTTAACCAATTTGTGAAAATATTTAAACTTTTTAACCAATTTGTAAAAAGATAAAAATTTCTTAACTAGTAAGCAAATTAAACCATTTGAACCAATTTGTAAAAATATTAAAACTTTCCAACTAGATTGTAAAAGTGTTGGATAACTTTTTACAGGAAAGATTCTCCAGATCTTTAGACAGTCGAAACAACGGCGAAGAGACAGCTAGGATAGTGGAAGTAGATACAGGAATCCGACCCGGTACTTATAGAATCCGAGGACCCGTTTTATCCGGTTCGGATTTCTTAGACAACCCGTTTCGACGCACGCTCTCTTCACCGCTCTCGGGTCGGGTCCCACCGCGTTTGTCATTGCCCAAACCCGAATGGGAAGAGTGCAGCAGCAAGTTCCCCACGGCGCAGAGCACACCTCGCTTCGCCGGAGGGTCTCCGTCTAGAAGCGTATGCTGTTCCGGCGGTGGAGTAGAGGTGGATGCGGGGGCTGAGGCGGATGCTCACCGGTTCTGTTTCTTGTCCGGAGATTTTAACTCGAGTTACATGGCGGATACGACGACGTTTAGGACGAAACTGAGGTCGCATAGTGCACCAAGACAGAGGCCGGAGAGTAATGTTTCTGGTAGCGGATGGAGGAGGAGTATTGGCGGCGGTGGTGGTGTTCGAGTGCAGAGACCGTCGTGTTCGGGTGTCCGAGAAGCCGTGGTCGGAAATATCGAAAGACGTAGGTTTCACTGGTGATTGTTAATTGTTAATTATTCCCATATTGACTACTCTCTTTTGGTCTTTGTTAATTCCGTGAACAATATATTAATTTTATATTGTCAGATATCGTTATAGCTTTGTAAAATTGACTGACCAAATTAAAAGGTTGTTGTTAGTTGTTACTTGTTTGGGATTTGGACTGTTCACATTGCACCAGTGTAATACATTGCGCTACATGTAAGATCATCATTATCATTATGATCATATTTGATAATGTCATATTTGATTGTAACATTATATTGCTTTGGTATAATAGAAGTTAGATCGTTTTATGTTTTACGTGTCACCACCATTCCCGTGAGGTGGTACAAAAAAAAGGTGATAAGTATCATAAATTTATGGTATCACCATTACGTAGCACTAATTTTTCTTTTCTTTTCTGTCACAAATGTTCCATTCATGAAAAGTAGTTTTAGTTAAATGCATACATTCCAGTTTTTATTCGGTGTGGAGAAAAGGCTTAGTCGGTTTGTAAACAATTATATTGGTTTGGTTCGATTCTAATTTAATTGAAGTTCGGTCCAATATTATCAATATTATTGCCTACTACGCGTACAGGAGGCGGATGATAGGTAACCAGTTGAAAGCAAACACGTGTTATCACGATTGAATATGAACGCGTGTGGAAAATAAGGAAAGTTGCTTCCTTCGATCTTAATCCTTTCTATACGAACACAAAAACCAAAAAAAGTCCCCTCCTTGATTTCCATTTCTATTCTTTACCCTATAAATTTGATCTCCTTCATCGCCAATCCAGATTTCACCAGGTATTCAGATCCGATTATTCCGAAATCTCAATCTTCCTAAGTTTTTTAATCGATCGATCGGTTCATAATAAGGATTAAATTTGTGTAGTTTTTTTCGCGGAATTTTCAGTGACCTGTGATCCGAGGTAAGAAGTGATCGAAGTGGGATTCTTCAACGCGGGTTGATATTTAAGCAAACATCAAAAAAAAAAAA
>VBRH01000161.1:131442-143454 GCA_014578085.1 Cardamine resedifolia
AAAAAAAAAAAACCATGATGAATCGGTTATTCGGTAAACCCAAACAAGAGTCAAATGCCCTCCAAACATTAGATAAGCTCAACGAGGTATGATTCGATTTGAAATAATCGATCTTTCTGTTAACTGATTTCTATACTGTTTATTTACTCATAAGATTTTAGTTTTGTCTTATCCGGTTTAGCTTCTTGTTACTCATAAGATGTTAGTTTGATCTATCCGGTTTAGCTTCTCGTTATCACTTTTTTAAATCCGATTCTTCGTTTGTTTGTATCAGAAACTTATAGTTAGATGATACTCAAACATACAAATTTTTTGGATTGTAAATTGAATTGAGACTCTCTGGAGTACATTGAATATGATATAGTTTTGCTTTTTACCATATCCAAGTTTTGTTTATGTTCCTTCAGTTTCAGTTTCTTTGCTCATTGTATCGTTTGTTCACACTGCAGACGCTTGAGATGCTAGAGAAAAAGGAGAAAGTGCTCTTGAAGAAGGCTGGTGCTGAGGTTGAGAAGGCGAAAGAATACACCCGGGCAAAGAACAAACGCGGTACAACCTAATCTATTATGACTTAATGTGTCTTAATCAATGTACAATTTATGCTTGTTGTGCGTTTGTTATATTCTAGAGTACTTAAAGCTGTATCGGTCTTTGTGCAGCGGCTATACAGTGTTTGAAAAGGAAGAGGTTATATGAGCAACAAGTCGAGCAGCTTGGGAATTTTCAGCTGCGTATACATGATCAAGTGAGCTTTTTTACTTATTTGTGTCCTTCTAAGTTTGTTAATTTCAGCAGCAATAGATGGATTTATAAGGAATCGTATCTCTCTTTTCTTACAGATGATTATGTTAGAAGGCGCCAAAGCAACAACCGAAACTGTAGATGCATTGAGGAGTGGAGCTTCTGCGATGAAAGCAATGCAGAAAGCAACGTAAGTTGTTTTTCACATTTTTCACTATATATCCCTTTACTGTCGTTTTATTGTTATTGGTTCTTGGAATTGCTAACACAAGCTTGGTTTTCAAACTGCAACAACTCTCTTATGCTTGTATATGCCTTTTGGCATTGCTTTAATGCATCTCCTACCTAACTCAAAAACACACTGTTTTACAGAAATATTGATGACGTGGACAAGACCATGGACGAGATCAATGAGCAGACCGAGAACATGAAACAGATCCAAGAAGCATTGGCGACTCCAATCGGGGCAGCGGCTGACTTCGACGAGGTAAGTTTCTTGTACCCACCCTTCATGATTATATTCTTCACCTAATGATCTTTGTCTGACAAAATCTTCTCTTTGATAGGATGAGCTTGAAGCAGAACTTGAAGAACTAGAAGGTGCAGAGCTTGAAGAGCAACTTCTTCAGCCAACAACGACCGCCCCATTACCTTCAGTTCCCGTGCCAGGGCGTCAACCCGCCCGTCCTGCTGCCCAGAAGCGGACTGCTGAGGAAGAAGAACTCGCTGCATTACAGGCTGAGATGGCCCTCTAAGGTCACTTCACTTCTCTTCATCTATAAGCAAACCAAATCAATCAACGCTTCATTTGTTTTCCAAACACAATTCTTACGTTTCCATTTGTTTTTTAAATGAGAAAAGCAAATCGCATTTTTGAATTATAAAACATTTTCAACTTCTTTTATAAAGTATTTTTGCAATCAAAACCCAAACATAAGGTTTATTTTTTTCGTTTGCATTTTCACTTTAAATCTTAGATTGTTAAAGTTGTGGGTTTATTTGGAAAAGAATATATATGTCAAACAATCAAATTGCTCACAGATTATGGATTTTCTATTAATTTACTTTTGAAATTTGGCTTGGTTTGACTGTTGCAGGTTATTCACGTCTCCGAGCAGACATGTATGCATTGATAAACAAGAACAGACGATGTATATAAAGATCCGAGTCAGATTAAATCGAAGCGAAAGTTTTATTATCCTTGTTGTGAATGTTATCTGCATTTGAGTGTTCTTCACATATTTTTATCTTTTGCAATTTGTCTTCTGTGACACTTTTCTTTTGGTAATATACTGTTTTACCACTTACCACTCGACTCCTCCCTTCTTCACTTTCACTTCTACGTTATCCGTGCAATCGATATGATCATGATCAACCATGATACGTTAATCTCGCTGCTTTAAAGAAGAGCATGCTGTTTGGGTATTTGAAAATTAAACTCCGTGTCGTTTTAAGTTATAATTCAAAATAATGGAATATTAAATGGAACAGAAAGCGAGGGATAATACCCCGCCTAAGTTTCCAAGGCTTCTTCAACAATATTCATTTCGAATTTTCTGAGAGAGAGAGAGAGAGAGGGAGGAGAGACGAGACAGTAGAGAGAGGTGTAGCTGAGCTTGAAAACCTTTGAACAAGAATCACGATGGTAATATACTCTGGACGATCGTTCTTCTCTACTTGTGATTAGGTTTTGTGAATGGACCTTTGTGATTTGTGAATCTTTCTGGGAAGATCAAGTGATTCTTAGCGATTCTATGAATCCGGATGTGATTTCTTTCTAATCGTCTTCGCCAAACTTGATCTAAACTTGATATAGCTTGGTTTCGATAGCATTGTTTCTTTCTCCCGTAGCTTATTACAGTTTTGTTTGAGGAATTTCCGCAAACACTTGGATTGCACATGGCTAAATCGTTAGGTCTCTCGGATTTGCATTTCTCTAGCTGTCCAATTTTCGCAGTCGCTGAATTAACTGTTTGGATTTTGAGATTTTCGAGCTAGAAGCATTTTGTTGTCCCATCGTTTGTTGGATTTCGTCGTCATTCAAACTCTTGGAGTTTTTTTTGGTAATTTTCTTAAACTAATTTCTCGTTTCTGCTGAATCTATTGTTGATAATATACAGTCAAAGAAACGGGGGCTTTCGCTGGAGGAGAAGCGGGAGAAGATGCTTCAGATATTTTATGAGTCTCAAGACTTCTTCCTAGTAAGCACTTTTTTAGTTGCTTTACCTACCAAAATTCATCTTCCTCAAATGATCTGATAACTTGCTATTAAACTAATGATTTGAGATACCAGCACTTATGGCCTCTCTACTTTTGTAAACATTTTCAGCTAAAGGAGCTCGAGAAGATGGGGCCAAAGAGGGGTGTGATTAGTCAGTCAGTGAAAGATGTTATCCAGAGTTTAGTTGATGATGATCTTGTCGCAAAGGACAAGATTGGAATTTCTGTGAGTAGCTATTGTTCCTATGTTGGATCCTCCCACACCTTATTTCTTTTGTTGCTGTTATTTTTCGTTTGACAGTGTTCATAATTGTGCATATGAAGATATACTTTTGGAGCCTCCCCAGCTGCGCTGGCAATCAAGTGAGCCACCATTCTCATCCTCATCAGAAAGATTCTATACCAAAATTTGTAGTCTGATCTCACGCTTCAACTATTCTGAATGAACAGCTTAGGAGTATTCGCCAGAAACTTGAATCTGATCTTCAGGGTAGTAATAAAAAGCTAGCAGAACTTGTTGATCAGTGTGATGCTCTAAAGAAGGGAAGGGAAGAATCAGTAAGTATTTATATTATTTCAGAATATATGCTTGTATAAGCTTACAAGCTCTTTTCACCAGAATTACTGTTCTCGCTGCAGGAGGAACGTACAGAGGCCTTGACGCAACTTAAAGATATTGAAAAGAAGCACAAAGAGCTGAAGGTCAGATTACATAGGCTAGCTGTTTGCATAGAGGTATCACACATGTTAAGCAAGTCACTAACAGTTTCTTCTTCTTATGCAGAATGAGATGGTACAGTTTGCTGACAACGATCCTGCTACCTTAGAAGCAATGAGTACGTTCTGCATAACGTTTTCCTTTTGTTTTCTGTTAATTTCCTATGGGTTTCGTCTTTGTGGAGCAGAAATAAGAACAAAGCTTTTGTTTTACTAGCTGTATCAATGTCTATACTTCTAATTTTGACAGGGAATGCAATTGAAGTTGCTCACCAATCGGCTAACAGATGGACAGGTTTTCCATTTCCCAAAACTTTGGAATACATTTTCAGTTTAAAAGGTTTATAATTTTCACCACCGCTTAAATTGTAATTCTTTCAAACTAACTCAGATAACATCTTCACATTGCGACAATGGTGTTCAAACAACTTCCCCCAGGCCAAAGAACAGCTGGAACATCTATACACAGAGGTATCTTCCTGATCTTATCACATAAAGTGCTATCAATTCGAGATTTCATATTTTTTATATAAAAGAGAGACTTAATCAGAGGGGTAATTTTCAGGCGGGAATCACTGACGACTTTGATTACCTAGAGCTATCTTCATTCCCTTTGAGTTCATCCCATGATTCTGATCCTTCAAGGCAGCTAGTTGAAGATGGAGCTTAGTTCTAATACTCTCCAACATAATAGTTAAAGACACTGTAGCTTAAGTCAAAATCTTTTTAATCACTATCCTAAGTCAAAACTCGTATGTCAAACTCTTTCACCACAGTTTAATGGTTAGATATGATTGTTACTGCCTCTGATTTTCGGTTTATCTGTCGGCTATGTCCAATGTTGGCTTTGTCCTGTGCCTTCTGTTATAAGATTTTTTATTTGAGTTATTATATATCATGGTTAGTTGTTGACCCACCGATAAATAATTTATTGACAATTTTATATTATTTCTTGGCCGCTTTTTTCAGTCGTGAGCAGCACTTATAGTATACAGTTCCAGGTCAATTTTGGTGCTCCCAGAAAAGGAAATAAGGCGTAGACTTCGTACTTTCGGGTATTTTGTGTCTCTTTGTTATCTTAATCGCAGGTTGTCTGTTTTTCTGATGATGATGAGCTGAGCTTTACAAAAGGAAAAGAACATGGGAGCTCACTCTGTTTTTCTCATCCTTGTTTGCATCATTGCCACTGCCATTGTGGTTCATGGCCAAGGCCAAGCAGGTTCGTTAGTCTCATCCTCGCTTAGTAACTTCTTTTTGTGTCTGTTTTGATTTGAAAATGAGCTATCTTCATACCAAAACTTTTTGAAGTGATAATTTTTTGTCGATATTACATGGGGTTGCATTTTGGCCAGAACCACATTCTGATCATTGGTTCACATGATAAATGGGATCCATGATTGTTTCTAAGATTTGATTACTTAAGGTTCTAAAATTTGATAAGTTTGTTAGTTTTTAAACCTGTCTTCAAATCTTGATCAAAACTTTCTCAAACGTTATAGAATTAATCAACGTCCTTTACCTTCTTCTCCTGATCCAGGCTTCATCAGCATAGATTGTGGTTCACCCCCTAATATAAACTATGTAGACACTGATACTGGTATCAGTTACACCTGGGATACACCTTTCATATACACTGGAGTAAATGTGAACGTCTCCGAAGAATATGGCTACCCGAAAAACCCGGTTTTGCCATTCCCACTTGCTGATGTCAGATCTTTTCCTCAAGGAAGCAGAAACTGTTACTCCTTAACCCCCTCCGACGGAAAAGGGAATCTTTATCTCATCAGAGCTTCGTTCATGTATGGGAACTACGATGGTAAAAAAGTTTTGCCTGAGTTTGATCTCTATGTAGACGTGAATTTCTGGTCGACAGTGAAATTCACAAATGCTTCTGAGAACGTCATCAAGGAGATCCTCAGCTTTGCAGAGTCTGATACAGTTTACGTGTGCCTTGTGAACAAAGGTAAAGGAACACCTTTTATTTCAGCCTTGGAGCTCCGGCCAATGAACAGCTCAATCTATGGTACTGAGTTTGGAAGAAATGTCTCATTGGTACTCTATCAAAGATGGGACACAGGGTATTTGAATGGAACAGGACGGTACCAAAAAGATGTATATGATCGTATTTGGTCTCCGTACTCTCCAGTCTCTTGGAATTCAACTTCTACTACTGGGTATATTGACATATTTCAGTCTGGTTATAGGCCACCAGATGAAGTTATTAAGACAGCTGCTTTGCCTTTAACTGATGATGAACCATTGGAAATGTCCTGGACATCAGACGATCCAAATACTCGGTTCTATGCCTACCTTTATTTTGCAGAACTCGAAAATCTCAAGAGCAATGAAAGCAGAAAAATCAAGATATTCTGGAATGGGTCACCTGTTTCAGAAGCTTTCATCCCCTCTTCCGAGTATTCAATGACAGTTTATAATTCAAGAGCTTTCACTGGTAAAGATCACTGGATTTCTGTTCAGAAGACCGCAGATTCAACGCTTCCACCAATACTCAATGCTATTGAGATTTTTACCGCACAATCTCTGGATGAATCTTCCACCACAACTGAAGATGGTGTGTTCATCTCTACTTTGTTATTTTAATACCTCTATTGTGTAAGATTACTGAACTTTGACTTCTACTGAAACTTACAATGTTCCATTCTCTCTTCGTAATGCAGTTTACGCCATACAAAGCATAAAATCAACGTATAAAGTGAATAAGATTTGGACTGGTGATCCTTGCTCCCCAAGACTATTCCCTTGGGAAGGTATTGAATGCAGCTACAATAATTCTAATCCCCAAATCAAGTCTTTGTAAGTCATTCCTCATGTCGGCCATACAAAAAATTTCATTTCTTGATTACTCTGAAGAACAGTTTTGCTGATGAGCTTGTTTATGTTTTATGCTACGAGAAGGAATCTTAGCTCAAGCGGGTTACAAGGACCAATAGCCATCACATTTAGTAATCTCTCCCATCTTGAGTCTTTGTAAGTAAACCAAACCATACATACACACTTTCCACCATTTTATTCACATTAACAATAAGAGAGGTGTGCCTTGTTTTCCCAGGGATTTATCAAACAACAGCCTAAGAGGAAATGTGCCGGATTTTTTGGCTGATCTACAATATTTGAAATTCCTGTGAGTTGAGTTGAGTTGAGTTGAGCACTTTGAGCCTATACGTACAGAGAAGAATAATGAATTTGTCTCTTGACATTTATTTGTGTCTCAGGAATTTGAGAGGAAATAACTTGACTGGGTTTATCCCAAGATCTCTTAGCAAAAGATCAACGGCTAACGGACTTACACTCAGGTACATTTTCTTGTCAAAACTGCAGAACAATAGTCATCTCGTTAAAGATAATCCGCGTCTCTACCACTTTCTGAAGCTTATTGATTCCCTCTCTGTTACCAGTGTGGACGAACAAAACATTTGTCGCTCACGTTCATGTCAGGACGGGAACAGAATCGTGGTGCCAATAGTTGTAACCACATTAGTGGTCATTCTCATTGCCGCCATGGCTATCATATGCATCATGCGAAGGGAAAGAAAAATAAGTAAGCACAGTTAGTCTTTTACTTCGACTCACAGTTAATAAAAGTCGAGAATTAATGCTGAAAGAAAACGAGTGTTAAATTCCTTAGTGTATTCAGGAGTTTATTCAGGACCACTCCTGCCTTCGGGAAAGAGAAGGTTCACATATAGTGAAGTCTCAAGCATTACAAACAACTTCAATAAAGTGATCGGTAAAGGAGGTTATGGTATAGTGTACCTTGGTTCTCTTGAAGATGGGACTGAAATTGCTGTAAAGATGATCAACGATTCTTCATTTGGAAAAAATAAAGGATCAGCATCATCATCATCATCGTCATCTTCTTCTTCCCATGT
Organism: Cardamine resedifolia; assembly: GCA_014578085.1. Taxonomy (NCBI): domain Eukaryota; kingdom Viridiplantae; phylum Streptophyta; class Magnoliopsida; order Brassicales; family Brassicaceae; genus Cardamine; species Cardamine resedifolia. The sequence continues at coordinate 139,011 of VBRH01000161.1, forward strand.
CTCCAAAGAGTTCCGAGTCGAGGTAATCCGGAAAAACATAAGAAACCAAAATCAGCTATTTTAGACTTTCTCCAATGGTTGATGAAGTGTAAAATGTTTTGCAGGCGGAGCTTCTTTTGACAGTGCATCACAGGAACTTAGCTTCGTTTGTTGGATATTGCGACGATGGTCGAGGTATGGCTCTCATCTATGAGTACATGGCCAATGGAAACTTGCAGGATTATCTTTCAAGTGAGAATGCAGAGGGTCTTAGCTGGGAAAAGAGACTCCATATAGCCATTGATTCTGCTCAAGGTTAGTCCCAGTTTTGACATACTTGATTTCTCAGTGTGAAACCTGGTTTTTAATTTGTTTTCTTTGACAGGGTTGGAGTATTTGCATCATGGATGCAGACCACCAATAGTACACAGAGACGTCAAAACAGCAAATATTCTATTGAACGATAACTTGGAAGCCAAGATTGCTGATTTCGGCCTTTCTAAGGTCTTTCCTGAGGACGATCTCAGCCACGTCGTGACTGCCGTCATGGGAACTCCTGGCTACGTTGATCCTGAGTATGTTTCCTTTACACATCACCGGTTTAATCCCTGGTCAGTCTCGGTTTTCAATATAGGTCTTAACCGTTTGGCTTCACGTTGACAGGTACTACAACACGTTTAAGCTAAACGAGAAGAGCGACGTGTACAGCTTCGGTATCGTCCTCCTTGAACTCATAACCGGCCGGAGATCAATCATGAAAACCCACGACGGAGACAAAATGAATGTTGTCCACTTCGTCGAGCCATTCCTCAAAATTGGAGACATAGACGGCGTCGTGGACCAACGGCTTCACGGCCACTTCTCATCGAACTCGGCTTGGAAATTTGTAGAGGTGGCAATGTCATGCGTCAGAGACAGAGGAACCAACAGACCAACAACGAACCAAATCGTGTCTGATCTGAAACAGTGCTTAGAAGCCGAGCTGGCTCGTGAGCCACAGAGCCATCCTGAGAAGGAAGTAGTGAAAGAGAAGTACACGAAGTCGTCGCCGATTCTGACTTACGACAGCAATGGATATAATAGCTCGTCGGGATCGGTTTCACTTGCAATGTTTGGCCCAATGGCAAGGTAGTGAGAAATAAATCAATGTTTGATTCATCATTTATGCTCCTTTTTTTTTTCTTTGTTTATTTTTGCGAGTGTTTTGTCAAAGATCATATTTGATTGAGTAATGATTTAATTATTTTTCATGTTTAAAGATTCATCTGTTTTTGTTTTCTTTAAAGAAAATTTGTAATCGCCAAAACATTAATTGTAAGAAATCTAATTGGTATATATATTTTTGTTTTCAATTTGTATCCTATAAAGAGATATTGACTTCATAGTAATTTTTATGGTGTTTGTTTCAAAACAAAGCCATCAAAATCTAAATTAAGACAGGACACACCAAATTTGGCATTGTCGCTTTTTCCATGTTTTTGTTGACTGGATCGTCTTCGCTTCCTTATGGAGATTATCATCGTAGACTTGCAGATAACATTAATAATTTCATAGGGGGGAAAGATTATAATTTGCCATTTACATTATTTAAAAATTACTGGTCCAGTGGTCAACTGGTCATGGTAATTTATTCACAGTTGCTCATTCTTTATCATCTTCGGGAAGAAAAAAAAGACTTATTAAAGTTACACTATAAACGAAGGTTTAAAACAATTGATTAAAATAGTATTAGGAAGTAACTTAGTCTAACATACTGTAAATGCCTTTACAATTAGGTTTCTTCTTTTTGACATTACGCTTGAGTTTGTGGGCTAATCACCCTACACAAATCTATTAACTCGCTAATTACAGATTTGTCCGTTTCCCCATATAACACTATCTGTATGTACATTCATGTTGCATTTAAATATATTTATGTTTCTCAAAAATGTTAATTGTGTGATACCTAACATTGGACCCACATGTCGTTTTGTCATTAGTAAAATTGGAAACTACGAATTTTTATCCTTTAAAAAAAAAAAAAAGTAAGAATTTTTCATTGTAATACCATTAATTTATTTTATATTATATTACGAAGCAAATACATTTGGCAAAACTTTTAGATTTTGCAACCGGTATAACTATTCTCTCCGTTTCAAATTAATTGTCGTTGACAGTTGTTTTACACATATTAAAAAAACATTTATTTTTTTTGTTTTACTCCTAATTAATGGATTGTTTTATTTGAAATCATCAATTAATAAACTAAATTAATAGAGATAGAATTGTAAAATCTGACAAAAATATGTATCGAAAACATAAAACGACAACTAATTTAAAACAAAAATTAACTTTTAAAACGAAAACTAATTCAAAACGGAGGTAGTATTTCAAATGTAAAATCCCAAATTTTCTAAATAAACATAATTAAGAACAGGTTTATCTGTTGACAAAAACAAAAATCTTAGCTCGATTTACACGATTACTCGTTTCTCCGAAACATTACACGGTAACTATTTTACTATTCAACAAAACAAATTAATATTCATAATTTATGGCATGACCAAATAATGACAGCCGCGTCGTACATATATTTAAAACTCAGTTTGCCCTTCAAACCTTCTTTGGTTTTGTCTAGGTCGGTTCGGATCTTTTGTAAACAAAAGAACATTGGTACCGGTTTAGCTATACTCACGATTTTTTTTTTTTGCAATAGTAAATTATTTCGCATGGGTCTATGTCATTTTCTTATCCATGCTATTGCCTAATCGTATTGGATAACGTCAGATTCGAATGATTCGCACAAACGCTAGTGAAACCATTGAACTTGGTATTTTTTTGGTTACATAGATTTTTAATCTTTGTTAAGTCATTAATACTGTCACTAGGATTTGACCAATTCAAGCATTTTTGAAACGATATTATCATCCATAAACTTCTCATTAATATCAAAATTTAAATAAACTTTGGATGGAGAAACATAGGGAAATACACTATATATTAGTAATAATTATTAGCATCCTTTCATTGATTAGTACAAGTGGTTACATTTAACATTATAGACTTACAAAACACGATAATATATCAATTATATATATATATATATATTAATGTTCGATAATTAAAAACCCCTAGGCACATCTATACAACGAGAATCCATAGTCTTCTCAGAAAAATCTGCCTCAAAAATCCATATTTAATTATTCGTAGATAATACGAAATTAGTAAATAATAATATAAACACACTAAGATCTCCTCCTCTTTTCCTCGAAAGATATCCCCAAAAAAAAACCGATACTGATTTAGTGACTCATCAACGAGAATTTGATAACCGGGCACGGGTCGGATTTTATTCCCTACATCAGCAGCTCCGACACCCACCCGACATCAGGAGCTTCACCCAAACTCTGATCCGGATCCGGGTCAAAACGAGTCATGCAATTCTCCTTGCTCAGTTTCTCCAACATCTTTGCTCGTAGCTCACGACCCGACTCAACGACCTGCTCCATTGCGGGCTCTTCCTCTAAGCCATACTCCCAAATATCCAGATTCCCGGGTCGGGTTGGTGTTGTGGGCAGAGACTGAAACCCAGGACCCAAGATCGATCCTCGGGGCGACCCGAATCCGGATTGGTAACACCTTAACTGATTGTTATGAGGGAATGAGTTTACCTTATTAAACTGTAAGTTCCTAAAGGACGCCACGACGTCGTTTATAGAGCATGACCCGAGTGAGCAGCTCAGTGACTGAGTCGTCATCGGAGAAGACTCCGAGTCAGCTCTTGGACTCATCGGCGGCGAATCAGAAACAGGAGAAATCGAGAGCTGAAACGCTCTTGCACGAATCGGAGACGAAACGTCGAAGGAATCGACTCGATCGGGGCTACGATTAGGAAGAAACCTAAGCTGATCCGGAGAATGAGCAAAGAAACAAACTCTCCGGCGACAGTTACCACCGTCTTTACACGGCTGAGTGCGGTAACGAGCTGGATGAAGCCAACACTCGAAAACACCATGAGCAAACTCACACGAGTCTCCTTTCTTGCAACCACCTTTTCGAAAATCAGGACAAGCCGTACCGGAGTAATGGTACTTCCTCGGATCTCTCCGGCGAGCTTTTTCTCCGGGATGAGCGTACGGACACTCCGTCCAATCATGGCTACGGCCACGAGCACACCTACGGACTTTGAAATCGTACATGCGGAAATGGTCACATGAATAAGCATCGATTGGAGAGTCCGGACCCAATAGATCCGGGTCAGAATCCGGATCCGGTTCGTTAGATGGCAGATAACGCTGCAACGCCGCCAAAGCTTCAAGCATGCTACAATCTGGGCTATTCATCACCGGAGAGAAAATCTCCGACGCTGTAAGTTCTTCAGAAACCGGCCATGGAGGAATTTCCACCGTCGGGTAAGTCCGGCGAGTTTCTCCGATCATCATTTTCTCTACTTTCCGGCGAATACTCACATCCAATGTCGTCTATC